>JAESVK010000050.1:330014-383912 GCA_017140935.1 Hamamelis virginiana | reverse complement strand
AAAAAAAAAAAAAAAAAAAAAGGAAAGAAAGAAACTTTTTAACTTTTCTCAATTCAAAAAAGGACAACTGAAGAAGGAAAAAGGCAATCAAATTTTGTCAAGGACTTCTATTACATGTAGATACCTTGTATGAAAGTGTTAACTGAAAAATTAAAGAGTGGAATGACAGAACTGGATTCACGAAGTTGAACAAATAAATGCAAAATGACTCCGTTATGTTGAATAATTTGTTTCCATGTTAAATATCCATAACTATCTAGCAGCTGAGTTTCGTAAATCCAAACCAAAGCAAACAATATACTAGAATGTGAATAACCAATATCAAACAAAAATCCAGTAAATTAATATAACAATATTATGCTACTGGAAAAAAACAAATGAAATCAATTTCCTTAACTCATTTCTTCCCTACAATATCCAGGAGACTAGAAACGGTACATACAGTAATAAATTCTCTATAGTTACACGTTAAAGTAGCTAGCAATACCTCAAGTGAGACAAATCGCAAATTAGAGAATTTTGAAGAGATGACTTCAGACGTCTCGTTTTGCTTCTCTTTCCACTCTTCCCACAGATAACTGCCACATCAGGGTAAAGACGTGAGAGGTCAACACATTTCAATATTAACTTTTTCAAAATTGTATAAAAATGTATTAAGACATACAAGTTCTAAATGGAAAAACAATATAATAGAAAAGAATTCATCATTGATAAATTAGAAGGATTTATACCTGACCTTGTACAGCACCTAAAGGAGGGAAAAACTCTAACCGTAACATAGAATATAGAATTTCTAAGCAAAGAATAATTAGGTTATGTTTTGTCCCATTTTGCTTGACTGTCTAAGCACTTAACAAACAAGTGTTCTGGGATGTTAAACATGTTTTGTCACTATATAAGCCCAAGTTAAAAAAGAAATTAACATCTAGCTCAAACATTCTAATCATCCGATAGTCCGATAAAAGAGCTAGAACTAACCACTAACCTTGCGTCCAAACCCAACCAAAACAAACATCCCCCAACCCCGATAAAAATAAAAAAGAAAAAGAATAACCACCCTTGTTTACATGTTACTGACCAAGCCTGCGCTGTAATTATAATATTGATTGGGTAGGATGGGTTAGAACACTTTTGTGGTAGAAATTTACAGGTAGGTTTGAATTCAGGTTGACAGTATCGGCTTGGTATAGTGGGGTCAGGCTTTTAACCAAGCCCGGAAATGCAACCAACATGGAAAACTAGAATCATACTGTCTATTTTAGGAAAGCTTCTAATAACAGGTGACAAAGTTTCAATGAAGTTTAGGCACCATTGTCTTCCAATCACCTTTTAAAACCCAGCCCGCATAAACAACAATAGAGTAAAAGAAAAAGGAATATGAAAAGAAAGTTCAACATAAAAAAGAAACTCTAATATTTGCATAAATAAGATTGCATAAAAACAAATTAATATGTGTCTATATTTCCAAATAAAAATTTATGAACTCGAAAGCATACAGGATACCTTTGAACATGATTTTTGAGGCCCGCATGAGTTCCTTTAATGGAATCCATATGCAATATACATGGTACCTTGAGTGCCTTGTTTATGTCTTCATCTGAAACATGACAAAACTACATGAATGAGGGGAAAGTAGTCGTACTGCACTTCATTCACGAAAAGACATCTTACAATCCATGAGAACTTGCCTTTAAAATTAGCCACTTCCCCAGGATGACATATGACTAGTAAACTCCAGTGAAGACTGTCATTCAGATGCATATACGATCATATCAGTGCACAATCTTAAGAAGAAATCTTTTATGGAAAACAAAAGGTTTATTGAACTAATATCTTACTTGAAGTTTACAGGAATGAAAATATAATCCTTTTCAAATAAGTTTACTTTCCTCGTCCATTTACGAACGCGTAGAAAAGCAGCCCTGCCTTCAGAAGCACTAAGTGGATCTTTGTCCAGATCAGCCAGCTTCCGAAAGAAAAAACTATTAAAAAAGTGGAACCTATGCTTTTCCTCAGGTTGAATTTTATTCTTCAGATATCTGCAAATCAATTAAGACGTTGATAAGAACATGAATGGATGTTGGAATATAACCTATAACAACATCGCCATAACTGAAACTAATAACAACAAAATATAAGTAAACCAACTATGCAAAATTTTAGTAACTTAAGGCAGAAAAGTGTATACCACAATTGAAAGGAAACATATAATTGATGCATAAGGGCTTACTTGATGTAAAAGTCAATGATTGTATCATTGATGAATGTCTCCGGTTGTAATAGATCAACATCTCTCTTACTAATGGAAACAGGATCTGAATCTTCTTTTGGATAGACAACATCTTCAAAAGACTCATCAAAGCTGAAACATCTCAAATTTATTCAATATACATTATTTAACAACAAATACGCATTCAAGCTTATCATTCTCTTTCGCACAAGTACTACATGTGCTCATAGTACATATCATTACGCAATATAACAAGAACATCTTGATTAAACACATATTCTTTAACCAACAAAGGATCAGTCATCATTCCAAGATAAGATGTAATGTGACACTATCTTTTGAAATTTAGAAAAGTTATGATTAGACTGCCTTCATGAGTTCATGGTCGGTGACTTGATCCTTCCCTATTGGCTATCAAAATAGAAAGTTACCTTACAGTTTGGTTATAATATTGTCTTTTCAACCCAGATCTCAAGGAATGCAATCAGAGAGCCCTAAGGAAGAGACACCTTTTATAATATTCCCCAGAACAATTTAAAACAGAAAAAGTAATATTTAAAAAAATTCACTTGGGCATCACGAATGAACTTTCACTAGTAATTACAAGATACTATCCATGCATGCTTTTTCCTTGATAACTACAGACCACCACAACCAGTAACATGAAAAGAAATCCACAAAGGAGAGGTTAATTCTGGTTCTTCCCATGAGAATGCCCTCACCACTCAGCCATATGCAGTAGCAACAAAACGTACATTTAAATCATGACAAAAAGTTAGTCAGTGAAACTTGATATTAAATTGACATAAAATTCAAATCTAATACAGTTGAAATGAGAAAGCACATCTATTTGTATTCTAAACAATAAATACCGACACACGATACACAAGACATACTCACAAGGAAACCGGAAAAGGCAGACAATTGGACCAAAGGATGAAAAGCTCAACGCATTGCAGATCATGTATAGAAAGAAAATATAGCATCAAGAACATACAGAAGTGGGAAGAAAATGAAAATGGAAGCAACAAAGAACATTTTAACAAATCGAGCCTATTAAGCATCAAAAGTCAAATCTCCACCAGCAAACAAAGGGGAAAAATGGATTGCTTTAACTCACTTAGGAAAGTAGTTCTTTGGAAAGGAAATGTTGTTCTGTCCCAGCAAAGCAGTGTCATCCATTCTCATATCAGTACTACAAGAAAATGAATAAGTTATATTTTATTGATTAGAACCAAAGAAGAAACAGATTCATAAAACCAACAAATATCAAATAATGAACTAGCTAAAAAACAATAAGTAGTCAACTATTCTGCATCTAGCCAGTGTTACACACTTTGTGGGCCAAGACGAGTCCAAGAATAGAAGTTCACAGATGACAAACCAGACATCCAAATTATAACTTCAGTACTTCACTACTACGGAAATGGCTGCTATATCAGTTACCATGCAAAATAGTACAGCATTTTTTAGAAAGCATTCACAGGTATCCTTATGCTTACACCTGTATGTCATCAAACAAATGACTAGTAATGAGCCAAAAGCTAAATGTCATTTCCTGCAAGTTATTACACGTAGTGTGATATTCTACTTTGACATACTACTACCACTCAACCTCAAGAGAATGGAATGAAGAGTGTGAGTTTCAGCACTACCTTTACATCCAGTAAATAGTCACTTCTCTAACACCTTAAAATAACTCTCTTTTATATTCTTCTTACGGTTTCTTTCTTTACCATTCACCACTTGAACAATTTCAAATTTTAACACAAATCATCACCACTTGAGCTATAGAGTCAAAAAGTAATATTAGAAGCCTTTAAATAGAACAAAGAACTAAATTACAAATGAACAATTAGCTCCACACCTTCATATGTTTTGCAATTGCACCAAGACAAACGCAGGTAGGTAAGAGATCACAGACAACTTGCAGATTTATGCAAAATATATATATATATATATATACAGGGACAGGTTCTCCTTACACCCTATTTTGACACCTATGTTTACACCTCGTTTTGAAATACCATTGTAAATCGAATATTTTGATAAACCGACCGTTAGATTAGATATTTATCTTATGTTTGTCATGTATGAAAAAAATCAGAATGATCCAACGGTTAGTTTTTGAAAAATATCATTTTGAAGAACTACTTTTTTTTTTATTAATTAAAAACATAACAATTTTTTATAGTGATATTTCTTAAAATCTAACCGTTGGATCACTATGATTTTTGGTATATATGATATGCATAAGAAATATATTGAATCCAACGGTCGGTTCGTCAAAATATCTATCATAGATAGTGTTTTGAAAACGAGGTGTCAATATAGGTGTCAAAATAGGGTGTAAGGGGAACTTGACCCATATATATATATATATATATATATATATATATTTCACGTTGTACAGTCACCTAATCTATCTTTAAAAATCAAGGAAAAAGAATAGTGAATGATGGATTCGTAGGTGCAATCAATGAGGTTTAAAACAGTCAATTCTCATTGTAAGAAGAATTTTGACTCCATTTTTCTTGAACTTAAAATGACGGAAAATTTTGGAATAAAAGTCGTTTGCGTACAGAGTGTTCTTTTTTTTTTCCTGGGGGGGGGGGGGTTTAGTGATTGTTCATAAAGAGCCTCCATAAAAATCAAATACATTCCCTATGCACCCCGCTACCCCAAAAAAACAGGAAATAAATTTCTAAATTTGTCACTATGTGTGTGTGTGTGTGAGAGAGAGAGAGAGAGAGAGAGAGAGAGTCAACTCGAATAAGTTCCCTAATGCATTCTTGCTCTCTTCTTCTCCTTCTATCCTTTCTTACCAAATCTGAATCACACAAAACCCTAATACTTCACTTTAACTAAACCTATGACAAACTCGCATGGAATTGTATTTTGAGGGTGCTTTATAATGGAAAGTTAAAGAAAGGGTACTTAGTACTTATATTGGATGGGTTGGTGTTGTGTTCTTCGGTACAAGATAAAAGATTGTGGTCTATTCATTCTTCTGAGATTTTTTCATCTAAATCTTTCTTTGATGCCTTATGTGATGACCCCTCGTTGCCTAATTTTAATCCGTGCAAAATGATTTGGAAAGCTAAAGTGCCTTCAAAAGTTCAGATATTTGCTTGGGCTGTGGCTCATCGAAAGATTTCTACTAACGAGGTGGTGCAAAAAAGGAATCCTGGTATGTTTATTTCTCCCCAATGGTGTGTTTTGTGTAGGGATGATTGTGAGACCATTGATCATTTATTCTTGCATTGTCCTTTGGCAATGGCTTTGTGGCAAAGATTGTTTAAACCTTTGATATGTGTTGGGTGGCCCCAAAATCGTCCTCTGCTATGTTGGACATTGAGTTTCGTGTTTTGGATTTTCCAAGAGAGCTTTGGTTCTTTGGAGATGTGTTGTTTTGGCAATTTTTTGGGTGCTTTGGCTTGAAAGGAATGCTCGTATATTTGAGGATAATTGTGATAGTTTTGTTGGTTTGTGGAATCGGGTTTGTTTTTTGAGCTCTTTTTGGGCATAGGTGTCTAGGGAATTTAGGGGTGTTCCTTTGTTTGTAATTTTGAATAATTCGGTGGAGGTGTGTGAGTAGGGGTTTTGGTTTGTTTGGCTGGGTTGTAGTTTTTTGGTTGTTCTTTTTATCCTTTTCACTTCTTTTTTCTCTGTATTGTAGGACGTCTTGTCCTCTTTTCCTTTTAATATAATTTTGTTGCTTATAAAAAAAAAAAGTACATATATTGCCCCTGTTTTTCATTGAAGTGGTAAAAATAATCTAATAACTCGAAACTGACCTGGCCATATTTATTGGACCCTGTTAAAAAAATCATGTTCTCCTTAAACTTAAAACTAATTCAAGATTACCAATGTTATAACTGGGGATGTCAATTAGTAACTTTCAGGTGCGAATTGATTGGATCAGATTTGGATGAGATCTTCATGTTTCCAGGCCCAGCCTGCTCCATTTATGTCAAGACGGAACACCAATGGTTTGCATAGACAAGCTGGGAGCCGAAATTGCACCAGGCTCGTAAATCCCAACCCAAAACTTCTTATTTCTAGCAGGTTGGCTTGGTTGGATTGCAATTGCCAGACCTAATTATGATAACAAACCTGGTAGAGATGGGGATTACAGTCTTAATCCATGATGATCTTCCTTGAATTCTATTATGAGCTATAGTTGTAATGCATAAAAATGTTATTTTTGAATTGCAAATACAAGTTATAAGACACATAACAGACATTGCTTTCATAGATATATTATACATGCTCCATAGCATGCACTTTATGCGATAATCTTCCTTCACTTATGTTGTCAGACACTGCTGTAATGCATTGACATATCGCTATTGGGCTTCAAATAAAACACATAGCTGACATTATATTTCTAGTTGTATGCATCATCTAAACATGACATATGTATGATAGCATTACATTTTTCACAAAATTTTGAGCCCTAATACTCAACTCAATAAAGCCATACATTCCAAATTTCCAACTACTTGAGCTCAGCTACACAAATCCTCTATTTTTCACCAATCAGCTATATAGGACTATCTGTGTTTATAGTTCTTTCAGAAGTTAAAGAAGTTTCATAATTTTTTTTTTTTTTAAATCCACATTTTCCCCTCAATTTCTAACTTTAATTGACATCCATGATATACAGATAAATCAATTGATGTGTGCATGCTCGCACATACACATGTGGATTTTGACATTATTTAATGACATTCATATTCAGGATCCTGCCCATAATAGATAAAGTCTAAGGTAAAATTCTCCAACTTTAAACCTCGCAACAATTGGTGAACAAGTAATTTCTAGACACTTATAGGAACTAGAAATGCACCAAGTGCATTGCACATGTAAATTTTTGCAGGAAAAAAAAAATTAAAAAATATAATGTGAACAGTGTAATTAGGGCATTTTACATCAATAATCCTAAGTTTTCAAAATATTACATGAACGAACCCGATCCAAAGATAATTACAAACATGAACCTATCACTATTTTTTGGGACCAAAATGCCCTTCAAATGGTCAAAATTTGACTTTTACTTTTAATTTTACACATAATCCCCAATTCCCAATTTTACACAAAATGCAATGGTTTACACATAATTGCCAATCCCCAACACGTCAAATCAATATTTAATGCATGTCATTTCATGTCCCCGCAGTAATGATGGGTTTGGAGTTGGGGATTGGGGATTTTGTATTAATTTGGGGATTGGTGATCCTTTGTTAAATTGGGGATTCAGTCCAATATTGGGGATTGTTAACAAAACTTTTGGAAAAAAATTTGAGTTTTGACCATTTACTTGGTAAAATGGTTATTATTTTGTCTACATAAGGGTATTTTGGTCCCAAAAAAATATTACGCAATTATCTTTGGATGGTGTTCGTTAACGTAATATTTCGAAAACTTAGGATTATTGTCATAAAATGCCCCATGTAATTAAGATGAAATATTTAAGGTTATTAAAATTTTGTGATTAAAAAAGTTTGAAAAATCTAAATTGTATAAAAATGATATTAAATCAATACATACAAACTTAATAAATTATAAAATTTTCATATTAAAAAAAAAATAGTGCTAAAAATATTAGCCAAACTATATTTATTTTTGTATTGGAAATAAGAGAAATAGAAAACAATTTATTTGGTATTTTATAGTAATTAATTGTCTGAAAAATCATGTTTTATCTAGAAATGAATTAAAATTTGAAAGAAATTTAATTTAATTAAGAATATTTTTACTCTATTTAGTAGAATTTCAGTTTAACAAAATTTAATTGATGAAATTCAGTGAGATTATATTTGAAAAATTGAGTTATACTTAAAACTAAATTAATATTCATAAATAATTTTAATTCAATTTCTTTAGAAAACCTATTTATTGTGATGGGTTGAATTTTAAGAGACAATGTCTATATTTATGTACTTTTACAATTATTTATAGGGATATTTTGGTCAATCAAAAGATTTTCCCACATTCACACTTTTATATATAGTATAGATATAGATATAGATTTAGAAATCAAGACGGATGCAGAATCCATCCTCCAAATGCTAAAAGACAAGGCCTCCAACTCATACATTCATCAAAATTTAATTCTTGATAGCAGGTCTCTTCTAACAAAGAAATGGCACACAAATCAGATACCAGACTTTACAAGCTAATCAGCGCGCAGACGGCCTTACAAACTGGGGACGAATTATGGACAAGTTTTTTGTTACCTTTCCTACTAGCCCAACATGGTTATCTAATACCCTTTTCTTGGATGTTTTGGGAGTTATAACTCCTTGTACTTATATTATGTCTACTCTCGTCTCTTGTGCATGTATTATGGCTATGGCTATGGCCTAACCGTTTTGTTTTAATATACTATATTTTCCTTTATTACAACCCCCCAACCCCCCAAAAAAAAATTAACATATATCGCCACAACCAGAAGCCTGCAAAAGTAATTTAAGTCCAATGAAATAGTGAAATAGACTCCAGCACTAAACATCCGCACAATTCATCTGGAAATATGTACATTTAATAATCACACATAAACAAAGAAAATAGATTTCATGATTTATAAACAAAAATATAAAAAAATCCTAACTAGTAAATAAGAACATAAACATGCATAAAGTAACACAACTTAAAGAACTCACTCAAGCACAACATTCCATGCAGCCTTGTATCTCACATCCAAAGATTTGATCTTTTCCTGCTTCTCAGACCAATTAGGGTCAAAAACTGCGAATGTCAACTCCTCAATGCCTGGGTGCAAGTTTAGGTAGGCAGGATAATCAGTCATCCAAATTAATCATATGAAATCAAATCTTTAAAGAGGGTACACACCAAGTAATCAAATATCAAATATATCGGTGTATCGGTAGGGTTCGATACAAAATATAGTTGGTGTATCTTTTTCACAGAATATCGGTAGATATATCGGTAATATCAGTAATATCAATGGATAAATCGTTGCATGTATCAAATCGTGAAAAATAATGAAGAAAAACACACAAAAAAATAGCTAGACTTGCCCAATATATGGGCAATAGGTATGCACATGGCCACTACTCTAGCACACTAGCACTGCTGCAGGTATGCATCTCTCCTCCTCCTCCTCCTCCTCCTCCTCCTCTTCTTCTTCTTCTTCGTCGAGTGATTGGCTGACTGTGACAAAAAGAGAACAGAGAGATGGAGTGTGCGACTCGGTGCTGACAGCTAACTGCTAAGGAATCATCCTTTCCGGCGCCGGCTGTGTTAGCCTGAGGTGCGCTCAGCGGTGGCATAGCTTCTCTTGGCCTCTTCTCTCACACCTCTTGGTGGGCGGTGCTGATTCTTCTAGCACTTTCGGGAAAGGGGCAAAGTTTGCAAACCCACGAAATGGCAAACTAAAGGGTTTGATAAACTTTTTATTTGTTATTTGTCATATTATTTTATATATAAATTATAACACATTTTGAGCGCATATTTATAATATATTTTATTTATAATTTAGATCCCAAGTCTCTTAACAAAAAATTATATAGATCTATATTTTAAATATTAGATGTCTAAGTATTTTCATGCACACTCACTGTTACATTATACATTTTTAATGTTATGTGACATTCCAATGAAAAATTTATTCAAATTTGTAATTTATTTAATCCAGCGCGGTGCACTTTATTATACCCTCTACAACACAAACTTGTCTTGCATACATTTAAATCGCAATGTTTTGATTCTTAATGGTGTATTACCATATAAAATAATGTTCTACAAAGTTTCACCGGAAATATCCGTACTTAACTAATAATATTCGTTATATCTTTGAATTGATATCGATATTTCCGATACGATCGATATATCCGTCGACATATCCATGTTTTGGGACCATCGATATATCCGTCGATATTGATATTTAATTCCTTGGTACACACTGAACAAATAATAAAGCAATGGCAAAACCTATAGATAGAGGAGCGGATCTTAAGAACCAAAAAGGATGAGCAATTATTAGATTAAGAGTTTGAACTCTCAATTCTAAAAAAAAAAAAAAAAAAAAAAAAATTAAAAATTTCAAAAAAAAAAAAAAAAAAATTCCCTAGTTCTGGAATAGATTAGAAAAGAAAATCTATACACTTCTGTTCTTAATCCCAAAAAACCAAATTACCGCATCAAATTAGAACATATTAATTTGAATCACAAAATTTTCCTCATCGACACCTATATATCATACCATATAAACCAGAGTAGAGTGAATAGATTATTTTTTCTTTTTCAATATTTTTTTTTCCCTGTACAATCCATATGATTCGGGCAAAAACATCACAATGTTTCCGAGATCCAATATCAATCTGCTCATCAAAACCTAGCTAATGGAACCCACCACGTACTTTCAACACAGAACCCGAGGACCACATAGAGAGCTTGTGAAAGAAGGTACATTAACTTTTGTACAAGTTCAAACAAGCAATTCATGAAAATAAGGGTAAACTACAGAGACCATATTCCAATTTCGATACAAACACCTATGATACTAGCCCAAAAGTACCAACAATCCCAACAGTCCACGAAAGTGGGTGAGGGTGAGGGTGAGGTTGAGGACTTGAGGTTAAGGGAGGGTGTTATTGAATCCCACATCGGAGGCAGATAATGCAAAGATCTATACTTAAGTAGAAACTGTACATCTCCTCGTAACAACGCATTTTAAAAGGCAAGATGAGAAAGTAAAGCCGTGCACTTGTTACATGGATGTGCGTGCATGCAGCGAACGTTCCACGTGCGGGCAAAGCAAACAATATTGTTACTTTGTGAAGCGCGGATTGTTACAAATGGTATTAGAGCCAAGGACAAATCAATCTTCTTGGTGGGGAAAATGTGATACCAGCCCAAAAGGATCAAAAGTACCACCAGTCCTGAGGGTGGGTGACAGCAAGGCTTTGTATGGGCATCAGCTAAATTTGAGGCTCATATCTTTATTATTGTTGAATGTTATATCATATTCTAATTATTAGAAGCAGAATTGTCAAATAATGTTTTTATTAGTTAAAAGTCGAAGAAGGGAAGTTTGATGTTTGTACTTTGTAACAATTCACACTTTGCAAAGTAACAATATTATTCGCTTTGTTCGCACACAGAATGTACGCACCCATACAAGCATATCCACGTAACAAGTGCATAGCTTTGCTTTCTCGGGTTGCCCCTTAAAACACATTGTTACAAGGTGATGTATGGCCTCTACTTAAGTACAGGATCTTTTGATTATCCACTTCTGGTGTGGGATTTAGTAACACCCTCTTTTAACCTAAACTTGGTCAGATCCTAGATGTAGAAATATAAGAAGGCAAACCCCTTCTCCATCAAAATAATTTGTACTTAATATTATCATTTTAAAATTTAACTTAAAAAAAGAACTTTTTTATGGTCATAAGGCAGGGGCTCATTACTACCGTTAGGACAGTTATAAAGTTAACTAATTCTTTGAATATCTTAAAGCGTTATGAAAATCATAGTCCATTATTCCTGTACTTTTTACAAATAATAATATTTTAACCAAATTTATTAAGTGATACTGGATCAACCAAAGTGCATGAAAGGACTAACAGAAGGAATAATGTATCTTCCTCTATTAGGCCATCACTAGGCTCTTTGTTTTGCTATTTTTTTTTTATAAGCAACACTTTAATTAAATATAGAAAAAAGAGAGAGGACAAGATGTCCTGCATACGAAGAAAGAATTTTGTTTTGCTACATAGACTACTTTTACAATACATAGGCTGCACTTTTATTATTCTATTTAGAATATCAGAAAAGAGAGAAATTCTTAAAAGTCAAAGCCCAGGAGTTGATATTTCCGTTCCCTCCTTAATCTACTATGATTGCAGTTAAATCTCTGTTATTTCTTATTGATTTTTTCTGAAGGTGTCCAAAATATTGTATTCTGCTTCATCAACATTAGTGTTTTAAGAGTATTACATTGGGGGCAAAAAAGTTAACATTCAACAAAGCATCAATCAGTTGAAAAGTCAAAAGGAGGTCAATGATAGCACAAACCATAGGGGGAGATAAATTAATTTCAGAGATCACAGGGAGGTCAGCATATGTTTCAAAATCCCAAGGATAAAGTTTGATGATTTATGCAGAGGAAAAAAAATTGTCAGCAGAAGTTATATGAATGTAAAAGTTCATAAAACATACAAATATGGATGGTTAATCCATCAGATTGTATAAAATAGGAATAAAAACAAGCACTAATCTTGTGGAAGTGCACTAACCAGAGGTGCCACGTACATCATCAGCTCCTACTGCATCCTTTGTTATTACATGGAGCTTTACTGTAGCCATCTCAACCTGAATGCAAACCACATAAAGAACAACAATCTTTCATACCAAGCATATATAGGCATCACAATATAATTGCCTCCCAAGGGGACATTTTAAAACTCACCCTCCCACAGCACTGACACTCAATATCAATGATATCATCAATTCCCCATTGAAAGCTAAAGGTTCCTTGTTTTCCATTTGTACTTGAGCCCTTGATTTTGATGCAAAAGCTGGAAAAAGTTATCTGGGCATCTGTACAATATCTATCCCGATGCACAAGAAAATCAGGACAAACAACCACCATACTTATGTCATCCTGTGAATTGCACAAAAGGGAAAATAATCACAATTGGAGAAGCTTTGGGACCATCCAGTAGAGATACTAGCGAAGGAAACGGAATACAAGTTTAAAAAATCAGGCTCAAGATTTTCCAGAAACAAATATGAATCTGACATGTAAAATACATTGTGCCTAGTGCCCACAAATAGTTTCTTTAGTATTTCTTTTACAAATAGACAGCAGCTAACAAATCCACTCATTGCCAGACAAGTATCTTCTACGTTTGATGGAAGGGGAGCATTTTAAAAATGACTAAGACCTCATCACAGAGTGATCATGATGAATTAACAGAAATTAAGGTTCACACTTAAACCAACAAAACCATTTTCATGAAATGGGATAAGCATTGCTTAACCAAAAGCAGGGGAAAAAAAAGCAGGTAAAATTTACAAGTGCAGAGCTTTGGCCTTTGAGCAAGCAATAACCATGGTAGAAGCATTAAATTGCAGATAGATGGCAGGTGAACATGACTCAATAAAAAGTGTTAAACATTCCCCCCCCCCCCCCTCCCAGGCGGGAGGGACACCCCAAATAATATCCAGATACCCCTCTCCACAAAATCAGGTGGAGTGAGTATATATTATTGCTCCTCGAGAGTTGGAGACAAACATGAGGGACTTGCAAAGTAACCGAGGGCAGGAAGTAAGAATAAAATAAGAAAAGAAAGAAATGAAATGCTGACAAACTGAATGCATAGAAGCACATTTCAAATCTGAAAATCTACAAAAACTCCAATAAGTAGTGAGAGATTTTTCCTTAAATAAAACAATATAATGATTAATCAAAAACATAATACAGTAAAAGTGAATACCATTTCCCAATCACCAAAGCAATGATCTGATGTGCGTCCATCTAAAGAAACTGAAATTATAGAGCAAGTTGTAGTAACAACATTAGGGTGCACTGCACGAGTGTACAGGTAGAACATATGATAAGGTAAAAGTGATGATAATCCTCAAAATGATGAGAAAATACCGCCATTTTCTGCAAAATCGAAAGCTGGAGTTGATGAAGAACACTCTTTCATGCTTTCATCAGCATCTGAAATCACATCAACTGACTCATTCTGCACAAAGTCCAGATTAAGTAAGCATAACTTTGAAATTGATCTCTGGAATCAGAATGAAATATAGCAAATTATAAAAGTTACACTGGAGGGAGACACCACAAGGGCACAATTTAATTGGCTGCTTCCAGGTGAAGATTCTCCAGGGCTTGATGCTCTCATTTCCAGTTCAGTAACGAAATGTCCAGGTTCATTATTATCTGTTTTAAAATGAAGATGCTGTTCATGACTTGTAGAATTAGATTGTGGAACATCATCCAACCGAAAATTTCCTTCTTTGGAAGGGCTGTCCTCTCCCATTGCACTTGGAGGAGTACACGGTTTGCCATTGTCACAACCAGGATCACTGTCAACTGCATCAACTTCTACACATGGTATATCACCAACTGCCTTAGTTTGAACATTGGTTCCCTCAGCGACTGGAAACAAATTTTAAGGGCATAAGGGGCAGTGGCGTGGGCCGGGGGGGGGGCATAACAATATTAAGAAGTAATTTTAGATTACTCACTTAATAGCTAATCATAAAAAATAAAAACAAAATAGGACTAAATAAAGAGGACCAAACCAGTGGTATCAAACTTAAAAATATAAACAAAAATAAAGAGCACAGACTGAAACTAAAATACAAAACCAATAGAAAAATTAATCAAAGTAAACAATTGCACTTGCATGTACATGCATATAGGTACTCCAGAGGTGCTTTGACATTTTTTTTTTTTCATTTTTTTGCTTTTTGGTAGGGGGGGTTTTGGGGTTTCCTTAGGAAAGCCTAGCCAGGCCTGGGTTACACAGTGGGAAGTATCCTTCCCCCCTTCCCTTAAACCCAATCCAAGAGTTCAAATACTCCTGAGAGAGGAAGAGATACTAGGCCACAAGGACCAGTGGTTTGACCTTTTCAATGCTCATAACTATATAGATGACGAAAGAAGGTGCGCCAGCATGAACCATTAAGAATGCTTCAAATTAAACATGGAAAAATAGAGGAAATATTGGGAAAAGAAACTAAAATATTAGTTTCAAACAATTTTTTAAGAAGCATGCACAGAAAGGAAACATACCCATATCCCATATGGTAGTTGATTAGGAAAACCATTAAAACATTAGAAAAATCAAACATTTTTTTTTCTTTTGGACGAAGAATCAAGTTCCAAGCACACACTTTGACTTAACTAAGAGAATAAATATTCAGAGAGAATAATATATATATATATATATATATATATATATATATATATATATAAAGTATAAATAATTAGCATGAGAATAACTGACAGTTTGATATTTCAGTATAGTAGATTTGCACCAGAAATTACATTGGGGGACTTTGTACTGTTATTAATCGCAAGTTTATTGAAAGGTGTACAAGATATATATAGTGTACACTGAAAAATTAACAAATTATACTTTCAGACTTTACACCAGATTCTTACCAACTAACAATGCAATTTCTAAATCTTTTGTATCCAAGCGAATGTCATCCATGTTGTAACCAAATCCACTGTATAAATTGTGGTGGTCTAACTCATTTTGAAGCCCTAGACTCTAAATTCTCCCCAAGGCAGAACTGTCCAAAATACTTCTAACTAATAGTACTAACTGATGGAACAAAAATAAGAGTTAATTATAAGCTAGAATTATAGAGAAAGACCTTAGAATTTAAAAGTTTTAGTTTAAGTAAGTCTAAAACAGAATATATACAATATAAATTTAGACAAATTAGAAATAAAAATGAAAGCATAGTGAAAATTGATGGGGAAGAGACATTTAAAAGTAATCATTTTCAATATCTTGAATCAATCATCCATAAAGATGGAGAGATTGAGGAGGACATTGCCCCGTAAAATTAGACCAAAATGGATGAAGTAGAAAAGTACTCCTACAGTATTGTGTACTGTAAAATCCCTTCCAAGTTAAAAAAGGAAAATTTTACAAGACAGCTATAAAACTAACTATGCTTTATGGTACTGAATGTTGAGCAATAAAGAGACAACATGTCCAGAATATGAGTATAGCCGAAATGAGGATGTTAAGATGGATAAGTTGTAATATAAGAAGAGATAAAATAAGAAATAAATGCTTTCATAAAAAGGTAGGAGTAGCTTCAATTGAGGATGAGATGAGGGAAAATTGTCTAACATGGTTGGGCCATGTGCAACAAAAATCTAAGAATGTATCAGTGAAAGGGTGGCTTGATTCAGGTTGAAGGTCTTAAAAAGGCAAAAGAAAGGTTCAAAATAATGTGGTTAGAGGAAGAGGGAAAGGACGTGTGCTGGGATCTAATGAATGATATTTCCCTTGATAGAGCTGAATTGAGAAAGAGTATTTATGTAGCTGACCCCATGTAGTTGGGATCAAAGTTTTGTTGAGTTGAGTTTTTTATGCCTTACATGTATAGGGTTATGATAAGTCCTTGTGATTATGAGTTAATACAATTAATATAATTACTGCTTGATCAAATATTGAGAGAACACAACTAACAACATTTTTCAAAGCCAGCTAATAATCCGTCCCTTTTGGTGATTTGACCAAGAAGATGTGAGGTGCGGAGCCATGATAACAAGCCACCCTTTGCCCCCATCCGGTGCAGTCAATCAAAGACACACAATGACACCTTCTCTCAGATATGAACAACTAATTCATCCATAATAACTAAAAATATAGACATGCTCAGCTCCTATTTTGGAATGAAATCAATGATGTACACGTTCCCGTAGAGAGGTTCAAAGTTCATACAGACATTCAAGATTTTTTTAAAATATTACAATTACAGCGATTACTGCCATAAGTTTCTGAAGCAGGAAAACATTAGCGTAACAGGCATATAAAAACATTATCATTTTTTATTATCAACTGGATTCAGAATACTGTATTTTCTTTCATTTTTCTGAGCTTTCTGAGCTTTCTGAGAAAGCAAACAGAGGAAAAGAATTTTTGCATAAGAAACATACCGCATTCAAGGAACTTATACTTCACAATAGCCGGATTCTCCACATTAGGTTTTTTGAATTTTCCCGAGAATCTTCCAGCGACCAATTCAGGAAGCTCGTCCTCTCCTTTGAAATCGAATACTTCTAAGCTTCGGCACGAAGAACCGTCCATCATAGAGCGAACCAGAAAGATTTTGGGCGGAGATTCAAAGCCCCGCTGAGTCGTTGAGACTCAGTGAGTGAGAATTAGGGTTTCGAACTCGACGAGTCGAAAAGGAGGCCTCGAAGGGAGGACTAGGGAGGAGTTTGAGAGATCTGCGGACAACTGGGCATTTTGAGCGCGTCGAGTCCTGGTCTAAATTGTTCATGAAACCAATTATACTGGAACACGTGTAAGTGAAGTAAATAAAATGTGCTAGATTGGAAAGTAATTCTACGCGCAAGCAGAGAGCGTGCATTTGGAGAACCGTACGGGTAAAAGTAATATGATAGAAACATTTTGTCCCTTTGCGTCTCCGGAGGTGTTTGTTCCTCGCCTTAAAGGCGCGTAGAGTTAGCAATCCTTAATTTTAATTTTGATTTCCCTCGATCATCCCGAATAAAAGATCCTTCCGTGGGCCCATACGCTTTACGACTCTAAGCCAGTCTACGCCTGTTTGACAAAAATGGGATTTGGACCAGCTATGATATAAACTAAGGGGCTGTTTGGCAGCTATGTTATAAACTAAGGGGCTGTTTGGCAATCTTCCAAATTGGTTCAGAACCAATTTCATTGTCTAGTTTATGTCCAGCCATATTTTATTCAAATCGGTTTTAGTTTATAAGTTGTTTGTCTAGAATTGGGTTCCAACTTGGTTTTATTTTTTATATTGTTTGGTTCACAAGAACAGTGATGAACAAAAATATGTTCATTCATCATGGAAGTGCAGAATTCATTGCTATGAATGGATAAAGAAAAAAAGAAAAACAAAAATGGATATCAAGAATCCACCAGGTACACACACACATCAACATAGCAAAATATATATATATATATCTGAAGCAAAATTGAAGAAAATCCCATGTTCATCACATGCTCTCTAATACTTTGATCTTTAGTAATGTTCCTATTTATACAAAAAAAAAAAAGAAGTAAAAAAACGGTTTGAAGTTTAATGGTGCAACCCCATGTTCTTGTTTATATCCATCTCTTCTATCTCCGCATTTCTCCCTATTTCTCTCATCACAAAATCATAGGACTTCCACCCTAAAAACCCTAATCTCCTAAATCCACATCAAATCCCTTGATAGATTCTCAATCAAATGAGAAGAAGGAAAAGAGCAGGACGGCGGCGACAGCGTCGATGGCTGCGAAAGTGACGGCAGTGGCGAACGTCGGTGACGATGGTGCTGCGGTGAGTAGGGATGAAGGATGGAGAGAATGTTGAGATGGAGAGATGCAGGGGTGTTACGCAGAGAAGACCCTTTTGCTGTATGAGCTTCGTGAAAACTAGGGGGGACTTGGACTTACATTATCTGGTTTTTGGGCTAATTTTAGAACACAAAAAAACCAAATAAGAAGTTTACCAATCACGGTTCAAGAAATTTGGACCAATCTTATACGTAGTAGAACTGGTTTTTGGGATTCTCAAACACCTCCTAAATAAGATAACCAGATTAAACCCCAAGGGGTAGATCACTTGGCCAAAAACCCTTGGAAACCAAGGTGAGGTCATGGGTTCGAACCTTGGGGCCAGCTCCCCGAGCATACAGCATAGCAAGGTTGGTAAGACATGCCTCCAGTGACGGGTAACCAATTCCTGAATCTGGGTGTGGGCATAAATCCCCGCCACTATGCGAGTCCGTGTCTTACCGATGTGTGTGTTAAGAAGCCTGTGCACACATCCGGGGTTTGCCCCTCGATTCTACTCTGATTTAACGGCATTAGGTATCGATTCTTAAGTCGTAAGAGGACAGACCGAGAGGATTTATCCTCGTATCCAAAGAAAAAAAAAAAGAAAAAAAAAAAGATAACCAGATTATATGAAAACTAATTTTAAGTTGTACTAATTTCAAATTATAAAGTTGTTTGGTTTGAATTTCATTCAAACTTGGTTCTTTACCTCTATCCCACAAATCCCTAATTCCAAACAAATCAATTAGACCTTTTTAATCTCAAAATATATACTATTATAAAACAACAACCCAACCTCCAAATCCTCTTCAAATAAAAAATTTCCAATTGAAATTTTCTGAATAAAAACCCTAATCCTTTCAAAATCAAACCCTAACTTTGCAAATGGTTGGAGGAGAAAAGGAAGGAGGAAAAGAAGCTGAAGATGATGATTACATGATGCTAACAATGGAGAAAATAAGGCTTTCTCCGTTCATTTTGCTCAAGAATCGCAGCATCATGTAGAAAGGATGTTGTATTGTGTTGCTATTTAACTCATAATAACCACACCCTTTCTCTTGCTTTATCTTCCCACCATGAGAGCATCTTCAATCCTAACTCAAACGTATCCTCAAATTCAAATTTGGGTAAAAAAAATGCAAAAACTCTTCTCCAACTCTTACTCAAACCTATACCAAATTTGAGTTTTACTCAAACTCAAATCCAAATTAAGTTCAAACTCAAATATTTGAGTAAATCAAAATATGACCGTTGGAAGCTATAATACATTCCTCCTCCTTCCATGGCTGCTCTTCCTCACACTAACTATGGCTACCCAAGTGCAAAATTCTAGCCCCTACGCTATACCTCTTCCTCGCACCATCTAAGATTACCGAACTATGCATTCACACCATCGCAACCCCACGAAGCGCTCTCTCTCGTTTGGAAAGTGCGCTCTCTCTCTCTCTCCAAGCTATTGCGATTTGCAGATATCTCTTTCTGTTTGAGAGAGACTGTGTTTGGTTGTGCAAATAAGGGAGGATAAAGAAAATGCTGTGTTTGGTTGTGCAAATGATAGCAAATTTGGGTGTGCTTAGCTGTGTTTGAGTAAATGATTGGAGAGCTCATATTAAAATAATATATTTTACTCAATTTAAGTAAGAGTGAGGGTAAATGGTTGGAGATGGTCTGAGGAGAAAGGGTTCTCCATTCGTATTATATGAATACCAGTGAGGAGATGTGGGGAGGATGCAGGTTTTGTTTGATATGTTATATGAATGGGTGTGTGCAGAGATGAGATACAGAGAGAGTGCATTATTGTAGGAGATGAGGACACCTTTTTCTTATATGGGTTATATGAAAACTAAGGGAGAGTTAAAGCAACTATAACCGATTCTTGGGACAAAATTAAAATAGCATAAAACCAAATGTTGAACCTACCAAACACGGTTCAAAAAAATTGGACCTATCTTATATCCAGTAAATCTGGTTTTTGAGGTTCCCAAATAGCACTAATACAAAAAACCTATAACTAAAAAACTCTTCAAAATATATCAAAATTTTCAAAATGTAATTAATGCCAACACCACTAGCATATAACCTAAACCAAATATACAAAAACATTCAATCAATAACAATATTAGTCTAAAGTGGGGGACACATATATGCTCTAACAATTCGATGTAAATGTCCATGCCTTGAAACTATACTAGCCCATAAAGCTAATCTATGTGTCTGCATAAAGACAAAAATGAGATACACAACCCAATAAAAAAAATTATGTGCATTCTCAACTAACATAATTATATATATATATATATATATATATATATATATATATATATATATATACATTTAAAATTTTTTTTTTTTTTATTGAACGAAATGTTAATTTATTGGTAAACATTGATAGATATATCGCATTCCACAAATTTCTTCATTGAAGAAGAAAAATATAAAGAAGCGTTTTTAAAAAATATGAAGAAACATCAGTAATTTGATCCCAACTCCTGACATCTTTCTCCCTTCTTTCTCTTTCAATTCTCTCTCTCATTCCCCTTTTTCCGTCCTTCATCACCAACTCGGTGTTATGCCAGAGTCGGTGTCTCAAGCATATCCAAATTCTTCTTATTTTTCCTTGAATATATTTAATATGCGCGCACACACATGTACAGAAATCATCTAGTCATCATATATATACATAAACTTATGTATACATAAAGCTAATAGATAATTTTGGGATACACATTTCGAAAAACTGACCGTTGGATTAGATACTATACTTATGTATGTCATGCATGCCAAAAATCACAGTGATCCAATGGTTGGTTCTCAGAAATGTCATTGAGGAAAACTGTGACAGTTTTTAGCGGTTACAGTTTTTGCGGTCTATATTTTGAGATGTTTACATTAGATCACCATGATTTTTGGCATGCATGCTATCCATAAACAGAATATCTAATCAAACAATCAGTTTTTCAAAATATAAATCCTATAATGATTTATTAGCTTCATGCTTAATTACATAAGATATATAAGGTAGGGGTGCAAGTTGGATTGGATCAGTCTAGTTCTGGGGTAAATTAGGACCAATCGAAACTAATTCAGTTCTAGATTTTTAGAACTAAGTCCAATACGAATTCAATTCAGTTCAATTTTGGACCAATTTGAATTGAATTTGGATCTGACCGAATTTGACCCTGGATCTTCATTTAAAATAAATGAAATAAAATTAAAAAACATTCCCTAGTTTTCAATTGCAACAATATGCCCTCTGAACTATAGAAAATAATATAGAGTCTAACAGCATTTAAATTAGGAATAAAATATCTTTCTACCCTAATAAGTAGACTTTAAAAAAAGTAAAAATATATGTGGAAAACACCTCTCCTTTCCTCTCACCCAACTTTGAGCTCACGCAGCCATTGACGACCTTTCCCTTACCATTCCATTTCTGGCCCGAGTTTGCAAAAACCCGTCAAGTCGAAGCATATTAAAATGGTAAAACCTCTCTAATTCAATACTCGCCAGGACATTCTCAGACATATAATTAAGTCGTCTCGAACGCTCGTTGGCTCTCTAGTGTCTAGAGAGCTGCGAGCCTTCTCAACTCAATCAGCTTCTCACTGCTGATAATTGGAGAAAATGTTGTTTGGTTAGAAAAAAAAAAAAAAGATCTCTCATTCCTCATCCCACCATACTAAGAGTAACCAAAACCCGAGAAATTACCTAAAACAAACAAACAATTTTTCAAACCAAAACCCTAGCCCCAGCACTCCCCTCACTTCATTACCAAAACACTCCACCAACACCATAAATGGCCACTGCAGCAAGAATCCTTCTAGTTTCTATCCAAACATGCAAAGGAGACATGGCCACTAATGTCATGGATTTTTTTGTTGGCCGAATGGGGGTGCTTCATCACCGAAGAATGATACAGTGAAGAGTTATGATTGAAAGAAGGATAAAATATGGACAATGATCGGACTAGTTTGGGTTGAAACAACGAAGAGACCATATTCTAGGAAGAGAAAAACAAGTATAGAGAGAGGGAGAGAGATATATATGTGGTGAGGAGTTGCTCCTGTACTACTCCATTACCACCATCTTCGGCAAATCCACCACCACCCCCGGTTGTTTGGAGTTGCTCTATTTGTTGCACTGTTTTCTCTTCAAGCTTTGTTGTTTGGTGCACAATCTCCCCACAATGGTGCACTATTTATTCTTCAAGGTCTATTCTTCAAGCTCTGGTTTACTGCACTAATTGTTTCCCCTTTTTTAGTCAAGCTTTGTTGGGGTTTCTTCTTTGGTTTGTTATTTTTTATTTGGGGAAAATATACTTTGCACCCCTGTACTAAAGGCCAAAAACGCTTTGTACCCCTGCACTTTAAAAGTGAACAATCAACCCCTTACACTTTCAAAATTTGGCATAGTGGCTTACGACATTAAAAAATGAGGGTAGATTACCATTATACCCGTTGTAAATTCAATGTAAACCCGCGCACAATTTTGGGTCGGGTTCTCGTGTTACTATTATACCAAAACAGGTTTAGCTAAAAAAACCCAAAACGTGAACTTTGCCCTAATTGCTTGGATCCTCGTGCTTGAAGCCACCGATTCCCAATTATTCCATCTCCACGATCTGTTGCGAGAGCTCTGCATCTCAAAAGCAAAGGAAGAAATCTTTCTTGAGATTTATGGAAATAGAGATCTTTCCTATCAGGATAAAACTCGTCATCTAGCTGTCCATTCTGATGCCAGTATGTTTTTAACATCTCCACCTTCAACTCCACACCTTCGCTATCTCATTTTCTTCCACTTTGCCTCCTATTTTAATCCTACAGTATTGAAATTAAGATTATTTGTACAAGTTTCCAACTGTTGAGACTATTAGACTTAGAGAATGGAGGAATGAAACGTTTGCCAAGAGAGATTGAAAATTGATCAATTTAAGGTACTTGGGTTTGAGAAATACTGACATTAGTGTGCTTCCATTGTCAATGAGATACTTGCAAAGCCTACAGACACTAGATATTAGAGATGTAGTGATTGCAAAAATTCCCAATGTGATCAGCAAACTAGAAAATCTACAACATCTTTACATGGGCTGGTTAGGGATGATAGTTGGGCTAAGGCATCTCCAAACTGTATCAGGTGTAAGTGTTTTCAACGGGAAGGGGAACAATTCAAAATTGCTGAGCAATATATGGAAATTGAGCGTTGTAGCAGACGAACCTTCGACAGATGATGATCTCCTTGAATTCTTCAACTCCATTGCTGAGTTGGGGTGCTCACACAGTTGCCGGAGTTGGGGAAGAAGATTAGTTTTCATATTCTCATGGGTGCGATGGCCCTAATGGGACCAATCTGGGTCGGGTCAAACCGTTAACCGCTTCATCACTTGATCTTGTATTCTACTAAATTAAAACAAGGTCATTTAAGTCATTTTACATGCAAAAATAGTGATTTCCGTCAAAAATATAAACGACCAACTAACAGAAGGTACCAAACTACCAAATTTTGAAAGTGCAGGGGGTTGATTGTTTACTTTTAAAGTGCAGGGATGCAAAGTGTTTTTAGCCTTTAGTACAGGGGTGCAAAGTGTATTTTCCCCTTTATATTTTTATTTTTTTGAGATAATTAGCCAAAAGTTCTGATTTAAAGATGTTTATTGCATAAAGTCCACCTAAACATATTTTTCCAAAAATCTTCTTTAAAAAAGTTTTATTGTCTAAGGTCCTAATTTTTTTAATCTATTTTTTTTTTTGGTTACCATATTACCCTTAAAGCTCTTCACAAGGTCATCTCGTTGACCAAGACATGAGAGGTCATCTCATAAGCTTCGTCAGATCTGTTTGAACTTGCCGAAGACAGTGCGTGAGAAATGCTTATTTCTCACCCTTCATTCAAGAAACCTCTTCAAAATCTTTCACCACGATTCACCACACTAAGTCTTATCATATTTAATCAATTAATATATATATATGCAAATCTGCATACACACAAAGCACATAGAAATTAAAGTCTTTGGATGGAGACAAACTTCTACAAAGATCTTGCTTTTACACGCATAGAGATTGAAGACTTTGGATGGAGACAAACTTCTTGCAAACACCTTCCTTCTACCAAAGCAAAAGGCGGATGAAAAATTGGTGAGAAAATTGTCACGGATCAGGCCACTGCTATACATCTCTTTCTTTTTGGATTAATTTCTGGTTTGATTGTTTGAAAAATGTAGGAAAAAGAAATAGATTTTCATTAGGAAAATTAATTTTTTGTTTGGTTGGTGACAAAATGGAGGAAAAAGAAAGAGATTGATTTTTTTGTACTCCGTATTTTGTTTTAAAAAAAATTCGATGTAGTGAAATGCGATTCCAGCGTAGGAACTTGAATTCCGTCTTAGTGAACTCCGAGGTCTGGCGTAAGAACTCCGAGGTCTGGCGTAGTGAACTGCATTTCCGATGTAGTGAACTGCATTTCCGGTGTAGGAATTCAAGGTTCCGTTATAGTGAACTCCGGGGTGTGAAATAGTGAACCCGGGGGTTGGGGTGTAGGTGGCGTTGAAGCTTGTTAGGAATGATGGGTATTTTTGTCCAATTCATGCCAAAAGGACTTTAGGAAGAAAAATATGTTGAGAGGACTTTTGGCATGAAAATCTTTTAAATAAGGACCTTTAGCCAATTTTTTTTTTTTTTTTTTGCTAATAAAAAAAAAAAAGACGAATGAGAGAGAGTGGTAGATGATGGGTGCGTTGTCGACATTGGATTATCAATCAGATAAAGGTGTTTAGCCGTGGGTGATGGGTGATGAGATGGAAAGAGAGAAAAGACCATACCTGATACGGGTGGAGAGAGTACCTCAAGGGCAAAATCGTCCCAAAAGTGGTGAAATTCATACACTTGATAACACGTGACTAACTTTCCGTTAGTTCTACAAATAGTCAACTAACGAAAGGGGGTAATTTGATACTTATCCATAGTTCGGGGCACATTGTTGCAATCAAAACCACAACGGGTCAGCGTGAAATCGGCTAATAATTCAGGGAACAAAGTGTAATTTCCTTATTATTTTATCATTATTTACTAAAATTTGAATTTTTAAAATGGCCAGGTTTCGGTGACACATGGTTTATTTCTATGATTCTTTCCCATGGTTTACAAAACCCAATGTGGGATAGGAATATTGAGAGACCGATCGTTGGATGAGATATTCTGCTTATACACATCGCCCATGCAAAAAATCACATTAATCCAACGACCACTTTTAGAAATACCACATTTATGTAAAAAGTAGTGAGAAATAATATGTACACAATTTGGAACATTTAGTTATTTTCTGAAAAACAAGTGGTGAGATATATGTGACTTTTTGCATGCACGATGTATATAAGCAAAACATCTCATCCAACGGTCGGTTTATGAAAATACATATCCCATGTTGGGTTTCTCAAATTGCGTAACAATTAAGAACCATATGTACTGGAACTTAAGTCTTTCTAAACTTTGATCAATTAAAAAATAATGCAAAAGCTTTTTTGTAAACAAAATGTGAGTTTATATTTTTTTTGTTAGGTTTTGTGTGTTGGCATGTTTTGTTTCAAAACTTGGGTTAGGTTGTGTTTTATAGAATTAGAAATGCACCATGTGCATTGCACGTGTAAATTTTTGCAAGGAAAAAAAATGATATTTTTAAAGAATCAAATATAATATGAATATAATGTTATAATATGAATATAAGGTTATTAAAAATTATCATTAAAAAAGTTTGAAAATTTTAAATAGTAAAGAATATATATTAAATCAATAAAAATAAACTTAATAAACTACAAAATTTCCATATTATAAATTTTAAAAAAACGATTCTAAAAGTATTAGCAAAAATACATTTATTTTTTTAATGGAAATAAAAAAAATAGAGAGTAATTTATATGGTACAGTATTTTACAGTAACTAATTGTTTGAAAATTTATGTTTTATCTAGAAATGAATTAGTATTTGTAAGAAATTTAATTTAATTAAGAATATTTTTACTCCAATTAGTAGAATTTTATATTAGAAGACTTTTATTGTGATTAATTAAATTTGGTGGACCATGTTTGAAAAGTTGAGTTGGACAACAAATTAGTGTTTCCAAGTAATTTTAATTAAATTAGAATGCATATTTATTTTAATTGGTGGAATTTAAAGAGACTATGTCTATTTATGTATTTTTATAATTATGTAGGAATATTTTGGTCAATTAAAAGATTTTTCGAGATTCCCACTTTTATATATAGTATATAGATGTGTTTTAAGATCTCTCATGAAGATTATGATTAAAGCTTCTAACTCACCAATGACTACGAAGGTAAGAGACTTAGAGACCTATTTGACCTTGTCTAGGTGATTAGTTGGTTATTTGAGGTCTATAAAGCACTTTGGAGAGTGTGAACCATCGGAGAAATTCGATGCAATCCACATTAGCGGAATCGGGTTTTTGAATAAGAAAATGAGTTGCCACCTTATTTTTAAGGAATAAGGAAATCATAAAAAAATATTTTATTTTAATCAAAACAAAATAATTCCATTTTTTGGAAATACAAGATCAACGACCAAAGATAGATTCGAGACTAGGTTATGCCGTGGGAAGGTTCCAAGAATCATATTGTTGGCACCCACTTCACCCTAATTAAAGGTCTATTTTACTTGGGCTATTTAAATTCTTATGCACATAACTCTTACTAACTAAAACAAATGGTAAAATAAAATCTAACAAATTCCTATAAACCTAGGACACTTTGTATCCTAGGGTGGCTTGTGTTCTATTAGCGCCTATGTATCTTACTAGTTTCCTAGTAAGCTTCAAAGTCCACATAGTTCGAACTAACATAGGACTCATCCTATTGTAGGTAGGGGTGTGCGCGGGTTGGGTGAGCATTACTATTCTAGTAAGATATTTAACCTCACCCTACAATAGGATGAGTCCTATGTTAGTACGAACCAACCCGCCTACCTCAATTACCAGCGGATTTGTTAAATATATGGCAGGTTGCAATCGGCGGGTTGGGCGGATTGAGCGGGTAAGCATTACTATTCTTCTTTTATAAACACATAAAGTTCCTAAAATCCTTTTAACAAGCAAAAACACATCAATTTCATATCTAACAATGCAAAATTGTGTTATTTAGTAATTAAACTATAATACAAACAATTCTTCCAATAGTAATAAACTAAAGTGCCAAAATAAATTACCCTACAACAATAGAAGCTACTAACTAGATACATAATAATAAAGGTTCAATGTTATTAAAATTTCTTACAAACTAACATATGGTTTCACATTCAAAATTGAAAGGATATCAAACAAAATAAGTGCATATTCAAACTATCATAATAAATATCTCTAAAGAAATAAAAAATACTAACTTGCAAGTATATCAAATTAAGAAAAAATATAAGGTAGTAATGAAAATTATTTTATATAAATATATTATTATTTATATATAATTATTTGGCGGGTGGGAGCTGGTTTAGGGCGGGTTATCACCTCTATACCCGCTAACCGAATCAACTCGCCAAAAATTAATCAAGTCCACCCAACCCAACCCGTTTAACCATTATAACCACGGGTTGCAGATGGGATCAGGGTGGGTCAGGTCAGGTCTGGCGGGTTTTTGAACAACCCTAATTGTAGGGAACTATATTCATGAAAATCCTTAACTAAAGGCTTATCTTTCAATAATCCAACTCATTTAGAACTCTATTCTAGAGAGACTTTGTTTTGTCGTAAAACTCTTTATTTGAAAAGATATTTTTTTATTTAAAATAGGATTCTTATCCAAAAAGAACTTGACTTTGAAAACAACTCTTACAAAGAGTTCAATTTGATAAAACCAACTCTTTTTCAAAGAGTTTTATTTTGATAAAAATACTTGAAAATAGAATTTTATTTGCATAAAAACACTTAAAACCAAGTCTTGTTTTAAAAACAATTTTATTTGAAAAAGAAGTCTCTCAAGACTAGAACTCTAATTGAATTAAAAGAATTAGCATGATTGTAATTCTTACAATAAAAGAGTCCTATGGAAATTAGAAACTTCTCCTAACCTAGGGTTTCTAAACTACAGTTAATCCTACTTATCTTTAGAGGCTAATTAAACCTAAAACTAGGGTTAAAGTGAACCGAAGCATGTTTCTAAGTTAATATCCAATTCTGGATAGCAACTAAAACATATGAAAACATGATAAATAAATATGTTAATGCATGCAAAAAATTATAAAACTCTACCTTAATACTTCTAATGGAACCTTGAGTGCAATTTATATGTTAGAATGCCCTAAAAATGGATTTAAACCATATTTTTAAGCCATTTAATATTCTGGATAGAATATTAAATATACTTAAACTCATGTTTTAAATATTCTAATTATGATAAAAATCCTAAAAAATGCCAACTAAGACAATCCTACATGTTAATATGCAAACTATGTAAGAAAATATGCAAAAAGTGACCTTAAAGGTCTCAAAAATTAAGCTACAATACAAGCTATGCATATATTTTAAAAAATAAAGTGACATAAAATAATAAACACAAGGGAACAGACTCACCTCATGCAAAGCTCCCCCATCCACAAGTTTATATTAAACAAAGTGCAAGAAAAAATAAACCCAAGGGAAGAGACTCACCTCATGTAAAGCTCCCTCTCGTCCACAATTGTATATCAACCAAGCAATTCAATTATCTCATACTAACAATATTATTCTAAACATAAGCATATATCAAAACCCTAATGTGAACCGGCCAACCTAGATATCCCGAGGGATCGGGAGGCCTCTCGTTCACTTTGAAATTTGAGTGGATTGTGGATTATTCATTATCCGTCTCGATTTATCCTTCTCTATTATCCTTCTCTATTATCCACGTTTATCCTTCTCTATTATCTACTCAAGATTGAGTTTTGAAAAAGGATGAAAGTTTGTAAAAAACTGGGAGTCGCTACCTTATTTTTAGGGAACAAGGAAACCACAAAAAAGAGTTTTATTTTCAATAAAACATTGACCCCATATTTTGGAAAGGTCTTTGAATCAAAGTTGGATTCGGGGGCTAGGTTACGAAATGGGAAGGTTCCAAGGAACTCCTTGCAGGCACCTACCTCGCCCTAATTAAAGGTCTCCTAATTAAGTTTGGGCTTTATCAAAATCTTATCACAACAATGCTATTTATCTAATCAACCACAAAATATGAATAATAATATAAAATAATAATAATAGATAGTATAAAAGAATAAAAGAAACCTAATGATCTTAGGAGACAAGAGTCAACCTAAGATTGGACTTGCGTCCTATTGACTACCTACGTACCTTACCAATTTCTTGATAAAGATCAAAGTCCACGTAGTTCGATTACCTAGGACTCTCCTATTGTAATGAACTATATAGCCAAAAGGATTCTATCTTATCTAGGACTCTAGCTTCGAGAGTTTGAGTTTGATCGAAACACTTTTCTTTGCATAAAAGATGGAATTTCATTCCATTTTAAACACTTTCAAAATCACTTACTTTTAGAGTTGTTCTCGAAGTAGACTCCTAAATTAAATAAAACTCAATCGCTACTACAATTTTTACAATAAAGGACAGTCCTAAGAGAGGTCAAGTAACCTCCCTAATCCTATGGTTCCTAGCTAGTCCTAAGTTAATCTAAGTACCTAAAACACTAAATAATGCATGCTGGAATTTCTGAAAAATGCATAAAAAATGCAATAAAGAATGCAAGCAATGCATGAAAAATGTCCTAAATGCAATCTAAGTTGTTTATGTGAACCTAGGCATGTTTCTATGTTAGTTTGGGCCTAAAAAATGACTTTTAATACACTTTTAAGGTATTTTTAATCCATGGACAGATTTATATATACCTTTTAAAATGTATTAAAGTCTATAAAAATAACAAATAAAAAAGGGGAAGATGACTAACATGCAACTTAATATGCATACTAAAATTACCCTCAAAGTATATCATCATAATCATACTTCACATAGTCCATTTAATCACAAGGGAAGGGACTCACCTTTGCGCGCTCCCTCGAACATAATTCATATATCCATAAACATTCCAAGTGATGAAACTAACTATGATAAGAACAATATTAATGCTAACTCGAAGAAATTAATATCCTAATATGATTACTAACATAAAAGACTTAAACATGCATTCCTATAAAATAATTCCTATCATGCATATAAAACACCTAATCCATAATCATAGAAGAAAATAAAAAAGAAGAAAAGATATGTCAATACTTCTATCCTACTCATACATTCCTATATAACAAATCCTAAAACTAATCCCTATTATGCATACTAATAAATAAACTAATCTATCATGCATACTAATAAATAAACTAACCTATCATGCATACTAAAGAAATATGAAAACACAACCTAAACACTTATTCCTAACACAACATGGACATAGAAGAGGAGAAGAAGAAGAAGAATGCAAAAACTTTAAACTTTACAACTCTACTAACCTTTTTTGCTTCCTTCCCTCTTGCTCCAAGCCTTCTCTTCAAACTCCAAGGACTCCAAGGACTTCAAAAGTATAGCTAAGAGTGCTATGGGGGAAGCTTGTGCAATGCTCAAGTCTCTACTCTCCAAGCTAGCTCTCTAATGCTAATTAATTGTGTGTTAAAACTGATTTCAGGGCTCTCTATTTATAGGGAAGCCTGAAATTGATCAATGATTGAGTTTGAATTTCTTAGGAATGATCCAAGGGCTCTAAACCAGCCTTCCAAGGTGTTAGAGTCCATCCCAAAGTCCCCAAGGCTGAATTGGACACATGGCAAGTACTAGAAGAGTCCAAGTACTAGTAGAGCCCTGACTGAGAAAAAACACTGAAAATAGGCAAAATTGGGCTTTTCGGGCCCGTTTTAAGTCCAAATTCGATGATTCAAGGGCCGAAACGATCGTGATTCGATTCTCCATGTTTTAAGAAGTGTTTGAAGTGAAAATGCATTGACCGAGGTCAAATTTTTAGGGAAAAATCGACCGATTAGCTGTTTAGCGGGCCCAAATTAGGGTTTTGAAATCTGCCAACCAATCGCTCTTGAAATCATTTCTTCTTCTCGAAACAAGTTAGATGTTTGCTTCTAAAAGATAAGTTTTATCTTTCCAAGTTTTGAGTAGATTGGAAATCTTTTAATTATTGAATTGTTTTGCAAAAACAATTTTAAATGGATAAAAACTCTCAAAGATAGAGTCTTGAATAAAGTTGAATACTTTTAGATGATGTGGTTGATTACAATAGGAGAATCCTAGGGTAGTCGAACTACGTGGACTTTGATATCCGCTAGGTAACACTAGTAGGTTATGTAGGCACTAATAGGGCTCAAGTCCGCCCTAGGATGCCCGTGGGGTGTCCTAGGTTTTTAGGATTTTTTTATATATTTTTATTATTATTACTAATATAGATTATTGCATTTACATCCCTATTTTGTTGGTTGATTAGATTATTTAGGATTGTTTGCATTAAGATTTTAAATAGCCCAAATAAATTAGAAGTCCTTTAATTAGGGCGAGGTGGGTGCCTACAAGTGAAAACTTGGAACCTTTCCACGTCGTAACCTAGCCCCCGGATCCATCTTTGGTTCGAAGACTGTATTTTCATTGAACAGAGTTTGTTATGTTTTATTGAAAATAAAATATTTTTATGGTTTCCATATTCCTTAAAGATAAGGTGGCGACTCCTTTGTTTGTTTTCTAAAATCCCGAATGACGCGCAGTGATGACGTGGACCCCGCCCCCCCACAAAAGGCTGGTCCACAATAGTGCTTTTGTTTTTCCTCCAATAAAATCATCCCTCCTCTGTTAGTAGGCGAATGATAGTTTAGTTTGTGTTATCCCTCTTTCTTCATGATTAATAAAGTATTCTTTTTCTTCATTCTTCTCATTTGCAGCTTGTGTTCTCTTTCTTCTATGGGTATATATGGCATGAACATAGATCCTAGAGAGGATGCTCCCCTTGAGTTTGAACAACGAAGGGAAGTGGAACATGCTCGACCTGATATGGATGAATTAATATCGATTAATTTAGGATCCGATGAATCGCCTAATATAATTAACATTGGGGCAACTCTATCATCACAAGAGTAAGAAAAATTGGTAGGATTATTGAGAGAGAATATAGAAGTTTTCGCGTGGTCATACAAAGATATGCCAGGGATTGATACCAATATAGTGCAGCATTTTATTCCGACTAACCCGGGAGTTAAGCCAGTTAAAGAAAAGTTGAGAAGAATGAAGCCGGAGTGGGCACTTAAAATTAAGGATGAAATAGTGAAACATATGAATGCTAGATTTCTCCAAGTAGTGGAATACCCCGAGTGGTTAGCCAACATTGTACCAGTGCCTAAGAAAGATGGGAAGGTTAGAATGTGCATAGACTTTCGATATTTGAACAAGGCATGCCCTAAAGATGACTTCTCGTTGCCACACATAGATATCCTGGTAGATAGTACCGCCGGTCATGCACTATTATCCTTTATGGATGGGTTCTCGGGTTATAATCAGATAAAGATGGCCCATCAAGATATGGAGAAAACTTCCTTCATCACTCAATGGGGGACCTTCTGTTATCGAGTTATGCCATTCGGCCTAAAGAACGCCGGTTCTACGTATCGGAGAATGACAACCACCTTATTACATGACATGATCCACAAGGAATTCGAGGTGTATGTGGATGACATGGTCGTGAAGTCTAGAGATCGAGAAGGTCATTTTGGGGCTTTAAGTAAGTTTCTTCAGAGGATTAAACAGTATAATTTGAGACTAAACCCTCAGAAATGTGCTTTTGGAGCAACCGCCGGGAAGTTATTGGGATTCATGATCACACGAAAATGAATAGAAGTCGACCCGGGAAAGATTAAAGCCATCACAGAGATGCAGCCGCCAAAGACTGAGAAAGAGATTCGAGGGTTCTTAGGCGAAGTTCAGTTTATCAGTCGATTCATAGCACAACTGACCATGATTTGTGAACCCATCTTCAAACTTCTTAAGAAAGATATACCCACAAAATAGAATGACGCATGCCAAGAAGCCTTTGAAACCATTAAGAGATACTTGAGCAACCCACCAATATTAGTTCCCCCGCGGCAAGGTGAGTCATTGCTACTTTATTTAGCACTCATTGAAACTGCGATGGGAGCTATGTTGGCTCAGTATCTACGAGAATCTCGGAAGGAGAATGCGGTGTACTATTTAAGTAAGAAGATGACTGACTACGAGGTTAAGTACGATGCATTACAGAAGACATGTGTGGCATTGGTGTGGGTTACCTAAAAACTCCGCCATTACATGCTGTCTTTTCAAGTGTAACTAATTAGTCGCATGGACCCCCTGAAGTACTTATTGGAGAAGCCGATGTTATTCTATAGGATAGCTCGTTGTTTGTTGTTGTTATCAGAGTTCGACATCCAGTATGTGTTGCAGAAGTAAGTGAAATGGAATGGAGAGCAATGACAGAGTTTCTAGCAGAGCATCCATCGTTAGTAGGAAAACCAAATTGAGTACCATTTTCCCGACGAACGGATTCTAGAAGTGAGTAAGGAGCCTTGGAAAGCATTCTTTGACGGAGCTTATAATAAGAGGGGATGTGGAATAGGCGCGTTGTTAGTCACACCGGAGGATAATTTGATACCACTATCTGTCAGATTATCTTTCGACGCCATTAATAATATAGCCGAATATGAAGATTGTATCCTGGCATTGGAAGCTTCCTTGGAATTGGGCGTGGAAGAATTAGAAGTATATGGGGATTCTGACCTGATCATATGTCAAACTAGAGGAGAATAGAAGACTCGTGATAAGAAGTTACTACCTTTCCATGAATACTTAGAGACTTTGGTGAAAGAATTCCGTCAAATTGACTTCTTTTATCTGTCTAGGTTAAAGAATAAGTATGCGAATGCCTTAGCCACTCTATCATCCATGGTAGATATCCCTAAAGATGAAGGTGTAACTCCTCTCATCATCGAGTCACGGGAAGAGCCAGTCTACTGTTGTGTCATACAAGAAGGGAAGCCGAATGATGGAAAGCCATTGTACTATGACATCCAGCAGTTTGTAGAAAAAGGAGAGTATCCGAAAGAAGCATCATCTATAGATAGGAAGACCATAAGAAGGTTGGCTAGCCAATATATTCTGTGTAGGGGAAAATTGTATAGAAGATCATACGATGGGGTGCATCTGTTATGTGTCAATGAACAAGAAGCGGAAAAGATAGTGTTAGAAGTGCATGAAGGGGTTGGGGCTCCCCATATGAATGGATACATGTTGGCTAAAAAGATCATGAGATTAGGATATTGTTGGTCGACTATGGAGAGAGATTGTCATCTACACATCAAGAAGTGTCATAAATGTCAAGTGTTTGCAAGTAGAAAGCATCAACCCTCGATGCCACTCACTACTATGTCTTCGCCAAGGCCATTTGCAACATGGGGCATTGACATCATTGGCAAGGTAACCCCTGCAGTCTCAAACGGACATGAGTACATCCTAGTTGCTATAGACTATTTCACCAAGTCGGTAGAGGCTGCATCCTACAAGACATTGAATGCCAAACAAGTAGCAAAGTTCATACAGAATAACATCATCTACCGATATGGAGTGCCCCAAGAGTTCATCTTTGATAATGGCCATCATTTTCCAAAAGAAACCGAAGAGTTCTTGCAGAAGTATAGTATCAAGCATCATCGCTCATCTCCTTATAGACCACAAACAAATGGAGCCGTCGAAGCAACAAATAAAAATCTCAAGTCGATCCTAAAGAAGACTACAGAGTCCTACAACGAATTGGCATGAGAAGTTACCATTGGCATTATGAGGTTATCGAACTTCTATTAGAGCTTCAATAGAGACTATCTCCTTTTCACTTGTGTATGGAATGGAAGCGGTATTACCCATGGAATTAGAAGTCCCATCACTAAGGATTGCTATGGAGAGTTAACTGACAGAAATAGAATGGGTAAAGAACCGGTATGAAGAGTTAGCTCTACTGGATGAAAGGCGATGAGAGCGTTTTACCACATTCAAGGGTATCAAAGAAGAATAACCATGGCATTTGGCAAGAAAGTGAAAAATCGAGGCTTGAAGAAAGGGGATTTGATATTAAAGGAGATTCGAGCATCGATACATGACCCGCGAGGAAAGTTCAAGCCCACATGGGTAGGTCCTTACATCATCAGAGAAATACTGTTAGGTGGAGCAGTGAAGATTTTAGACATTGATGGGAATGAATTCTCTTAACCTACCAATTTGGATTAATTGAAGAAGTACCACATATAAAAAAATAATAATAATAAATAAAAAGAGCTCGCTAGGTAGAAAACCTGCAAAGGCTACTTAGGCAAAAGTTAGGGCATTCTTAAAAAAAAAAAAAGTGGACTTCTTCAACTTGATTCATGAACTACGAAGACCTGATTCCCCAAATATCACAATGAGTTAAAAAAAAAAATGACAAGAGAATACATCAACGATGGGGATACGTAGGCAACCCATAAAGTTACTTTGGGTGCGGTCTATTTCTTGTAAAAACATTAGAGTTTGGTTCATTTGTAATTTTTAAGGGATATTCGTTAAGATTTTAATAAAATTAATATTTATTCATCCATAAAGGGAAGAAACCTTTTGAAAGATCTATTACATGCCATATGTGTCTATAATTCTTATTTCCTATAGTTCTTACATCCATTCTTAAAAAAAAAAAAAAAAAAATCCCTAGTCTACTCTAAGTCCTCCTCACTCTACGGGCTTGGGCTTCATCTTCATTCCTCTTCTTTCTCTTAGCTGTCCTAACTCGCGACACATCTGATGGGAGTGATGAATTTGCTAACTGAGTTATAACCCATGAATCATAAACGAGGCTTCGAGCCTTATCCTTCATAGCCCGCACTTTTGAACCCAAGTCCTGTTTAAGCTAAGCCCGATACCCCTCATCAAGTCTAAAAGACCGTTACCATCCCCTATCTGAGTCATAGACAAGCCTGAAGCCCATTTCTTCATAGCCCAAGATACCAAAGAAGGAGTAGCTGTCTCTATCCCATGAACATGTCCTTTGACGGGGAGGTTTATTTGAGCACGGCCCATTTGGCGAAGCACGCTGGAAGCCCAGTAGAACGATGTATGCCTTAAGCCCATGAGCTTCACCTGACAACACCCAGAAGTGTGTAACACATATTCCTCGCCACAGTCCCAAATAGCCACATGCCACTGAATATCTCTCCAAGATAGAGAAGTGAAGAAGATGATCATGTCCTGAATTGAGCGTCCCTCGATAGACATAAGCCTTCGTGAACAGTAACTGAGAGGAAGGTGTTTTGGCCCATCAAAGGGAGTAATCAATTTGAGCCTCTCAACTAACCACATCAGTAGAAGAATGGGGCTGCTGTCAATTTGTAGAGAAGAACATGAGTGAAAGTGGTCGAGCCCATTCAAAGTTTTAGCAAGCACTAAAGGGATGATGTTATGTGATTTCGACGGTGGTAGAATGAGCTCACATGTTTCAATGGGTATGGAAGGTGTCTCAGTTGAAACAAGGAAACAACCCAATATGCATAAGGCAAGTGCGTACTGGGTAGGTCTATGAAGAGCCAGTGATTTTCCCCCCTCCCTCAAGAAAGATGAAGCAAGTTTGAGAAGATCAATAGAGTTTTCATGAATAAATGAAGAGGCTTCCCTAGGTGAAAGTTAAAAGAGAGAAGAGAAAGTTTGGAAGTAACCTCGATGAATGGTAGGAAAGATGAAAGGGCCACTAGCAGATATGTTCATCAAAGCACAAAATTCTTCAAATAAAGGGCATACCTCTTCACAGTTGAAGCGAAATACATGAAGCTCGGGTCCCAGAAGTGAATCACAGAATTGAGAAGCTTGTCTTCAAGTTTCACATAAGAGAGAGAACCACGAAGTCAAGCCAAATCGTGCGAACACCTTCTTGTCTTCCGCTCACAGCCTTGCTACAAATAGGTTGAGAATCAACTTGAGAGCCTCCATTATGTTTAGTGTGATGAAAGTGAGCATAGGGATGTGTTTTTATAGCCTTTTGGCAAGAAAATCGAGTTAGAAGCGAAGTAGGACACCCGAAAATTCAAAAAACGTCAAAATAGTTGAAAAATAGAAACTAGGGTCGTTGACCATCTCCCAGGGACGGCCAATCGTCCCCTAGGGATGGCCAACTGTCCATGGGTGGATGGTCACCGGAGCCTGGTTCCAAATTTTGCTTAATTTTTGATTTTTTGCGACCTTTCGATGCCCGATTTGACTTTTCGCCCTATTTTCGTCAGTTTTGACCTATTTTCAGGTTAGAATTGAACCAAAAGGCAATCGAAACATATTTATATTCTCATTAGGGCATAATAACATGTTATAAGAGGATCTTAGTGCATGCATTAGAGAAAAATTACATAGAAGATCCTAAACGGGCCTCTTTTGGGCCCAATAGTACAAAATCATCTTCACTGGGATGATTTCCTCGTTCCTCGTGAACCCGATGCCTTGTGATCCCTTCTTGGTCCATAGCGCTCCTGTGAAGGCTGGCTCGAAACCTGCAAACCCAAAGTTTGGGTAAAATTAGTGAAGAATGAGATTATTAGAGATTGAAGAAGTGGAGTGAAAGTTACCTGTGCGGCATTACTGGCATTATGCGCATCAAGATTTATCCTTTGGAGTTCCCTAGTCAATGCCGCAGTATATGCCAAGCATTCCTCAGTGTTCGCCCTAAGGTCTTTGACCTTATTTTGATGATAACTAAACCATACCTTTCTTCTAACAAGTGGTTGAGTGTTGTGTCTCCATAGATTCTTATTGGAGCTCTCATCAATAATCTTCAAGCAATTCAACATGTTCATTATTCATTCAAGCTCAAAGTTCATGAGGATTCAAAGCTTAAAGAAGAAGCAATTTCAAAGGAGTTCAAACAATCCTTGAAGATCAACTTGAAGACCTACTCAAGCTTATGAAGACCTTTTTGAAGTCAAGTTGCTCTCCTTGTGATTAGGAACTCTTTGTAAGACTTCTCTTATGTTCATTGATGTATAGCTCAAGAGAAAAACATTTTCCATCTCATTGTGCATTAGCATTCTTACTTGAAAATGCTTTCAAAATTGACCAAAAATAGTTTTGGAACACTTAGTGGAGTTGCCCAAGTGTATTGAGTTGATTTTGACTTAGAAAATTCGAAATATTGACTTTGGATCTTCCCTAGTCGACTAACCCTTTAGTCCTAGTCGACTAAGTGAAGGTCAGATGCAATGTTTGAGAAAATTCTAAGTTAGTCGACTAATCACCCTGGACTAGTCGACTAATGTTTTCCTAGTCGACTAACCCTTTTTTACTAGTCAACTAATTGCAGGTCCAGAAGTCATGTTTTGTTGCAAAATTATCAGTCGACTAATAACCCCTTGCTAGTCGACTAATCGATCGCCGGAGAAAATTTCCAAAGTGTTTTTAAGTTGGTAGTCGACTAACAAACCCAAATTTTGATCTTTATGAATTTTGTTTAGCTAGTCGACTAACCCTTAGTGCCTAGTCGACTAACCGAACCCGGGAATGAAAATTCTTTTGAAAAATGCCTTGTTAGTCGACTAACACCCTTGTCCTAGTCGACTACTGGTTCTGCAACATCAAAACGGCTATTTTTTCTTTTAGTCATTCGAGCATTAAATGAGCCCCAACCACTTTGAACCTCTCTAATCCGACTCTGAGGGTTTCAAACGGTCACTTTGGCTATAGTTTGCTATATATTGAAGGTTAGTTCTCATTTATTGCTCACCTATTGTTTTTAACTCATTTGTCTTGATATTTATTACTCTCCAACATTCATTACACTCACTTCTCTTTGACAAAACTCTTGTGCTATATCTATTTGATCGTTTGAGAAGTTATTGAGCTATTGTATTGATTACAAATCAGCTTTGTGAAGCATTTATTGTAATACTCTTCATTCAATCGTCTTGTATTGTGAGTTTGTAAGGGTTTTGTGAAAACTCTTGTGGGTGAGTTGTCTTCCACCTTGAAAGAAGGCAAATGTAAAGGTTTCTCCGCCTTGAAGGAGTTGCTTAGTGGATTAATTCTCGTGATGGAGTTCTTGAGGCGTGGATATAGGCGGAGACCGAACCACGTTAAATCATTGTGTTTGCTATTCTAACTCAATCTCTTTATTTCAAGCTATTTATTAATTTCTTGTTGTATTGAGTTAATATTTAATCTTGCACTCTATTCATCCTTATTCTATTTGTAAAAATCTTGTATCCCAATTTTGAAAAAGTTTTATTTGCATATACTCTATTCACCCCCCCTCTAGAGTATACTTTGGGCCAACAGATTAGATAATTAGGATTATTGTGATAAGATTTTGATAAAGCCCAAAAGTGATTATGAGACCTTTAATTAGGGTGGGATAGGTGCCTACATGCGTTCTGGAACCTTCCTATCTCATAACCTAGCCCCCGAATCCAATTTTGGTTCGAAAACTTGCTTTTCCTTAAAATATGGAGTCATTGTTTTATTAAAAATAAAACCCTTTTTTTATGGTTTCTTTATTCCTTAAAAATAAGGTGGCGACTCCGAGTTTTTATCAAACTCCTTTCCTTTTTCAAAACTCAATCTAAGTGGACTCCCACAATAGAGAAGGATGATTAAGATTGGATGATCTTGAATGGATAATAGAGAAGGATAAACATGTAGATAAAAGAGAATGATAAACAGAGGAGGATAATGAATTATCTACAATCCATGATGATAGTTAATCCAATTCTAAAACAAAAGATGCCAACGGGTTTGGCGGTTTCACACATATGAATGCATGTTATCATGCTAGAAAGCATGATAGGATTTATTATTTAATGTCTTGAATAGTATGTATGACTAAGGGTTTATTCTAGAATGATAGGAATAGGTTTTATTTTATATTTTAGCATGCATGATTAGTATTTGCTTTGATTATAGTCTAGAGGCATGATATAGGAATTTAGGTGTAGACATCCATTTTTGTCCATGAGTAGGGTCATTAATGGTTGCATGTGATTTGAAATAAGATAGGGTGTTAAAACCCTAGGTTACCAGTTTTACCCTTACGAGTATCTAGATAGAGGTCATTATCGTATGTAGGTTTTTAGGTTAAATCGAGTCGGTTCTTTTTGCATTTTGTTTTTAGAGAGTCTAGGAGTATTCCTGTAAAGTTTCATGGCATTCTAAGCCAGGCTTGATAGAAAATAAGGCCTTTTGTGACTTGAAGGGCAGTACTGTCCTCTGAATCACAAAAGCTCTGAATAACTGTTGATCTTGTCTCGAATTGTCCCGAGCCTTTGGCATGAATATTTAGGATGTGTTTAGTAGCTAAGTTGATCAATGGTAAAGCCTATTAAGCCTCCTAGCTCATGATTGTCTCTCAAGACTCAAAAGGCCCTTTCAAGTTCAAATTAGGGTTTCGGCCGGGAACGACCGGGATTCGATCTTTTTTATCAAAACAAAGCCTTCAAAGGCTTCAAAACACTTTCTTAAAATGTTTTAAACTTCTTTTTTCAAATCAATCATTATCCATGGAATTTCATTCCAAAATCATTTCTTTTTCAAAGAAATCATTTTCAACACAAATTGGGAAATCATTTAATAAATCAATTGTTTTCAAAAAGAAAATCTTTTTGAAATCCCTTTCGAGGATAGACTCTTAAACTCATTAAATCACTTGAATTTGAGTGCGACTCTTACAACAAAGGAAAGTCCTAGGGAAGGTCAAGTGACCTTCCTAATCCTAGGGTCTTTAACTAACCCTAAAGTTAATCTAAAAACCTAATACACTAATGTAATGCATGCTGGAATTTAAACAAAATAAACAAATATGCATGGTATTAATTCTAGTAATGCATGAAAATGTTCCTAAATTCATACTAATTCCACTATGTGAACCTAGGCATATTTCTAGATTGGATTTCCCTAAAATGATTTTTTAGAAGTCATTTAAGACCATTTTCAATCCCAGACAGATTTGAAAGGGGATTTTAAATCATTCTAAAAACCTTGAAAAGAAGTAATAAAAATTGTGTTAGTGACCTAGCATGCATCCTACATGAATATATTACAAGATAAACTATAAAAATCATGCAAAAACATGGCTTAAAAATAATAATTAAGCCATTTTAGAGTGTATATTCAAATTTGGACAGATTTGAATACACACTTTAAATAGCCTAAAAATCATCCTTAATCCATGGAAAATAACAAGCAAATATCCTAGCATACAACCTAACATGCTTGATTAAAATACTATGCAAGAAACATATCAAAAACTAAACAAAAACATACTTGAATAATTAATCTAAACACAAGGGGAGAATCTTACCTTTGCACGCTCCCTCGTACACATCTCATATATTCAAACCATCAAATCCATATCAAGTGTTTAAATAATCACAAAAGCATGAAAAATAATGACTCAAGACTCATCACATGTCAAAAAATAATGCATCAACATACTCACATAATCATTAATATCACATGATCATCAAATGAACACCACAAGATTTCAACAATATGCAAATATGTTAACACTTACCCTAAGAATGCTCACACACATAAAATAATAACAAAGGACTCACCCTAAACATGTTTAATCACATAAAATCATAATAAAAACTACTTAATCAAACATATATGCTCCTAAACATATGAATATGTTACTATCCTATACAAAAAGAAAGAAGAAACACATGCACATCCTATTCTAATATACAAACAAATAACACAAATAATATGGTCCAACATATACTACTACTACCCTATCATGTATAATAAAATAATAAGAAAAATCCTATTCTAACATGCATAATAAACTTATAAAACAAGGAAGTTAGTTCATCTCACACAAAGATGAACTAAGTTCTATCATAACATAGGAGATTTACATGAAAATCAAATCAAAGAAGTTAGGATAGAAGACTTACCCCTCTTCTCTCTTCTTGGCAAACCTCCTTCAAGCTTCCAAGACCTTGAATTCCTCATTCTTTGTCTCTACTACACTCTGGTTCTCTCCTCCAATGATGAACCAAAAACGAAAAATAAATCTCCTCCCTCTTTTTTCTCAAACTCTATCAAAGTGTATTTATAGAGTTAGGGTTAAAAATCTTGAATGGTTGGGATTAATTCATCTAAAACTCATCCTACGGTTTAGAATAGTTCATCATAGGGTTGTCAAGCTGAAATACATTCGAATTTATTCAAAAAAATTGAGTAAAGTCGGGCAAAATAGGTGGGAGAGTCCCAAACTTTCCAAATTCATAAAATGGGGTCGACCATCTTGGTGGCTGTCCAAGGCCTAGACGGCTAGCCGTTCTAGCTTGGACGGTTGGCCATCCTAGCTTGGACGGTTGGCCGTCCTTGCTTGGACGATCACCAAGTGCAACCTTCCCCAATTTGTCCCATTTTCAAGGGATCTTCATATTTTGACCATATCTTGCTCAATTTTAATCTAAATTCGATGATCCGGGTATCAAAATGACCGTACTTTGATCCTCTACATTCCTATAAGGGTTTTGGGCCAAAAATGCTTGACCATGCTCAAGAGTTTTAATAAAAAGCTAGCCGATTGACCCCGATTGTGCCAAATTTGGTCATATGACCATTCTTTGTTTTGTAAAATTGATCAATTAGGCTTAAACCACTTCTAAAATCATTGTTTTATTATGAAATTGATACTCAAAAACATATTTTGAAGATCTTTGATTTTAATGAAAATGACCAATTCACGGTTAATTTGGATGAAACCTCAATTCGACTCATTCCTGCTCGTAGGATCAATTTTGGACGAATCCATCCCAACTATTCAAAAGTTCAATCGACACTCCAAACACACTCCACACATCCGTATAAACTCCATGAAAAAATCCGATTCGAATTCAGAGGTCATTCGGAAATTATACGAGAAAATGGACGAAAACGCCCCTCAAGTCGCAAAAACCATAATTACCTATTGAGCTCTCATAAAAATGACATGAAAATTTATAGGGATACTCTAAGACACCACAAAATTCAAATGCAATACAAATGGATTGATTCCAATTCAAATGTACGCATGAAATGATGAAATATCCCTTTTTTCCGAAAAGGGTAGTTTGGGTAATTTGTTCTTACAAGTCCAATTCCCTATCAAATGACCCACACTTCAAGTTGATCACTTTCAAAAAATATGATAAAATAATTGGTAAAAATGGGGTGTCTACAACTATTCTACAATCCTATTGAAAGAAAGCATAGAAATCCTACAAGTTATCATCTGATGGGAGCGATTCTTCCTCGACTGAGTCTTCAACTCGAGGCTCATTCTCAAGGTTCCAATTGGTCAATGGACTGGTGGCGTCTTCAATAAGGTGGATAGGATCAGGTACATGAACATGCTCTTCGATGCAGGCGATCGCTTTGAACATAGCCCCTATAACGACTTTATCGATATGGTCAGACCAGTCGAATTCTGTATGCTTTTCAACCATGATGGTAGTTGGAGAGAGAGGTAGTGGAGTGTTGAAGAAGATTTCAAACCCAGGAACTCTAGCTTTCTGATCTTCATGGTAGATAGGCTCAGGGAATCCACAATAAGGGAAATCATCTCCTTCTTTGACAAAAGCACCATTCAAAATGGGCCGGTAAGGTTTCAGAGTATGGTTAGGGACTCGTCCCTCTTCTTTGGCCAACTGTCTTTCCCTTCTTTTCTGTGCCATCTCTTTTTTGTCAACTTTAGTACTTTGATAGCCCAATCCAAAAAGATAAATTGCTGAGGGATACTCGATGGGACTAGGCGTGTCTTGATGACGTCGACTTAAGGCCATTCCTGGAAAGAAGCCCATATCTTTCATGATCTGGCCCACTTGCATATTTCCGTATGGACTGTAATCTAACACCATTTCCTCTTTACTTCCTGGCTCAACCTCTGCACGCTGTATGTACTCAAAGCCTGTCAACGGTACCTCTTCAATCTCAGGCTTGATCTCACAGATGGGTACACGAGTAGGAGTGATCTCAGAATCTCCCTTCAATGTTACCACTGAGCCTTTGTAGGGGAACTTAACTTTTTGATAGAGAGAAGAAGGCACAGCCCCAATTGGATGGATCCAAGGTCTACCAAGTAAGAGGTTGAAACAAGCAGACATATCTAATATTTGGAAATCCACTTGGAACTCTACAGGCTCAATAACTAGAGGTAAGGTGATCACGCCAATCACTTCCCTTCGAGTGTTATCATACGCTCTCACAGTTTGCCCTGACGGCCTGAATTCTGATGGTTCGATGCCCAAAGAAGTAGCAGTGCTGAGAGGATATACATTCAAGGCTGACCCATTATCTATCAATACAGTAGGAATTCTCTTGCCCATGGTATCCACCGTGACATACAAGGCTTGTAAATGATGGGGTCCCTTCTTCGAAAGGTCTGACTCTGTGAAGTATATCGACTGCCCATGCTGAACTGGACTAACCAAACCAACTAAATCCTAGGGTGAAATGTCGATGGGAATCTGCATTTGGTTAAGTAGCTTGAGCAATGTCTGCCTGTGTTTTTGAGAGGCCATCAAAAGCCCCCCAGATAGTGATATTGGCTTGAGTCCGCTTGAGCTGTTTCAATACCTCATCCTCTTCTTCTTGAACTTCAGTGCGTTGGGGTCTCTCTGACTCTCCTAAGGGATTATCGGATTCCAAGTGAGTGGGCTTGAAATGACGACCTCCCCTAGTGACATGGTTAACATCCTCCTCATCGCTGGCCCAAATATCTGCTATTTCTTCTGGTGTATTCATCAAATCCTCCCATGCTATGATATCAACCTCACTTCCTAACCCGTCATCTATAGTAGACTCGGCAGAAGCCAATCTTAACTTGAAACATTGAGTGACCCATGGTTGTCTTGGATAAATGGCTAAGTAACGAACTACCCCGTGCACATCGATGGTCCTGGCGGTCATGCGGGTTCCATTTTCAAAATGCTTCTTGAGGATAACTTGGCTGTTTTCCTCGGAAAAAATGAAGTTTGGATCTTCGGGTTCGAGCTGAGCTATAGGAACATTCTCCTTAGGCAGATCAGGGATATCATCCCGACTAGTGGGGACAATGGGTAAAAGTGTGCTTTTCAAAGGTAGGCTTCTCCACTTTAGGGTAAAGGACAAAGAAATCAAACTTTCCTCGAGGTTCACCCAACAGGTCTACTTCGGGATCTCCGGCCTCATATCTTTTCTGTAACTCCCACTGATTGGTCCCAGTTTTAGAGAAAGCTTTCTTGGAACTTGGCTTGAATGGGGCAATGGGCTTAAGGGTCTGACAGGGATGGGACACCTCGACTGTGGTGATAGGGGATGAAGGGTGAGGATGGATGGGCTCACAATGGCTATAAGGGTCAGTATAGATGACATTGATATTGGCTGGTGGTGGGACTGCATGGTTAAGAAGTAGATTTTGAGTGACATTGGGTTGAGAAGGTGGGGAAATGGTTTTGTTATCTATGAGGTCTTGGATTTCATGGCGAAGGCTGATGCAACGATTGGTAGTATGGCCTTTGGACTGATGGAAGTTGCAATATTCATTTTCATTGTAATTCTTGGGTAATGGATTGGGTGTGGGCCTGGGCTCTAAGGGCTGGAGCAAGCCTCGAGCCTTTAATTTCTCAAAGACTTGATCCAATGGTATGTAGAGCTCGGTGAATTTTCTGAATGGTTTATTTCCCAGGAAAAAGGGTTGGGTGAATGAGACAGGCTGAGATATGGCATTGACTTCGGTAGCCCTCCCATTGATGACAGGACGACGATTCTTGTAAGGTTCATCAGTTCCGAGGGCCTCATTGGCTTGGGCGTCCTCTACTTGGGTACCAGCAGCAACTAGGGCTCGAAAATTAGGAAGGTATTGGGAAAATAGGTGTTTATGATAAATTGGGAGCAAATTTTTCACCGCCAAGCGGATTTTTTCTTCTTCTTCTTCAGGTCGGTTAGGCATTTTGGAAGCCTTGGCCCTCCAACGGGTGATGAAGGTAGAGAAGGTTTTCCTAGATTCTTGCTTAGTAGTCTCTAAATCCCTCCTAGTGACATCAACCTCCGTATTATACCTGTAGTGATTGCTGAACTCGATGCATACATCTTCCCATGTCTTCATTCTAGACTTATTCAGTGATATTAACCATTTCAGAGGGGATCCAGCCAGTGTCTCGTGGAACATTTGGGCTAGCAGGTCATCGTCAGCCCCTCGAGGGTGCATGGCCCTCACATACATCTTCAAATGGGTTTTAGGACAACCCATCCCATCAAACTTCTCCAACTCAGGCATTCTAAAATGAGTGGGCATACAGGCCATAGGGAATAAAGATAATGACGACATATCTACCAAGTCGTCGGATTTTCTGATACCCCTCATGGCTTTTTCCAGGGCTTCCACCTTACTACTCAACAATGTGGGCTCAGTAGAAAAGGATGCAGGAGTTTTATGTTTAGGTTCTTTATCCAGATCAATGGGCTGAAGAAACTCTGTACCAGACTTAGCAGGCTCAACAGCTACCTTGGGCTTAAAAGAACATTCCTCCTCAAAAACATTGTGAAATAAGGGATTGGTATGAGCTCGCACCATATCATCTTCTCCTTTCTGATGGATTGACTCTTGGACTACTTTTAAAAGTACCTCAATCTTCTCATCCACCGTCTTTCCATTAGATTTAGCAACATTAGGGGTACGATCCTCGTGACTGGACATTTCTGAATCAACGGATGAACCTTTCAAGCTAATTAACCAACCACTAGAATTACGACGCCAAGCCAGAGTGCTGGGAAAAGAAATGGGAAAAGATTCGGATCAACTGAGAGCTTCCAATAGGAAAAAGGATGAAGATAACAACAAACTCATGCTCACAAAAGTATGGGCCCAAGGCCCACACATCGATCTCACTCTCTTACATTTTATCCTATGAAAATGGACCTAAAGCCCAAGCACGAATCTCATTCCTACAGCTCACACCTCAATTTTACTGCAGGCCTATACCTTCTATCCAATTGACGTAGGACTAAAGCCCACATTCCAAACTTACTGTTGACCTAAACCTTCTATCCAAAGGACATGGGCCTAAAGCCCACGTCTCACATATTTTCATAAGGCCTAAGGACATACATCACTATTCGGGCAGCATAACATTACCACAAGCCTAAGTCCAAGAACATGTAGGGTACTAGGTCTTCATCAAGTACCTTAACTCTTTGAGAACACTTCCCTTAAGATTTTATGGCATTTTATAAAGGTCTAGTCCTACAGATCAAGGTCCTAATGGTTTTATACACTTCATAATCAAGGCTCAATAAAAATCGGGAGGTAAATCCGGCAGCATAACATTACAATAGTGTGTGAACAGGCGATGTAGGGTATGTGTCCTAGAGAGACAGTCTATATGGACTAATGCAATGGGTAGGCGGAGTGTCCCTTACTCGCTCGGTCCAATCGATATACCTAACCACATGTGACATCAGGAATGCCGCGTGGGTCCAACAGTACGTGATTGGTCAGTTTGATATACCCGAGGGTACTTGGCGAGAAGAGTGATGGCTTTCGCATACATGGAACCCAAAACTTGAAGAGACCGGGCCCAGGGCTAGGCTCATCGTTGGCTTAGCATACAACGATCCTAATCATGCAGAGTCAATGCACACACAATGCAGAAATCAAAGTCAAATAGTCGTGCCAATGCTAGTGGTTGATTTAATTAATTAAGAATGAAAAGTCTAAAAATAATTAATTGGAGTTTAGCCCTCGATATCCCCAGCGGAGTCGCCAATCTGTGAACCAGCGACTTAATGGATTTGGAGGCTGTTCACTTAATCATTGTGGATTGTGGATGATCTTTATCCATCTCGATTTATCCTTCTCTATTTTCCACATTTATCATTCTCTATTACCCACTCAAGATTGGGTTTTTGAAAAATGATAAAAGTTTGAGAAAAACTTAGAGTTGCCACCTTATTTTTAGGGAATAAAGAAACCATAAAAAATAGTTTAATTTTCAATAAAACAGTGACCCCATATTTTGGAAAAGCATGGTCTTCGAATCAAAGTTGGATTCGGGAGCTAGGTTATGAAGTGGGAAGGTTCCAAGGAACTCTTTGTAGGCACCCACCTCACCCTAATTAAAGGTCTCCTAATTAATTTTGGGCTTTATCAAAGTCTCACAAAGATAACCCTATCATATCTAATCAACCAAGAAAGTAGTGTAGATAATACTTAGATAATAGATAATAATAAAAAAGAATCAAAATCCTAAAGACCTTAGGAGACATAGAGTCATCTTAAGATTGGACTTGTGCCCTATTGACTGCCTACGTACCTTACTAATTTCTTGATAAGAATCAAAGTCCACGTAGTTTGATTACTTAGGACTCTCCTATTGTAATGAACCACATAGTCGAAGGGATCCTATCTTATTTAGGACTCTAACTTCGAGAGTTTGAATTTGATCGAAACACTTTTTATATAAAAGATGGAATTTCATTCCAATTTAAACACTTCCAAAATCACTTTCTTTTAGAGTTTTTCTCGAAATAGACTCCTAAATTAGGTAAAACTCGATTACTATTGCAATTCTTACAACAAATGACAGTTTTAAGTGAGGTCAAGTAACCCCCCTAATCCTAGGGTCTCTAACTAGTCCTAGGTTAGTCTAATCACCTAATATACTAACATTATGCATGCTGGAATTTATGGAAAATACATAAAAAAAACGTAATAAAGAATGTAAACAACGCATGAAAAATGTCCTAAATGCAAACTAAATTACCTATGTGAACCTAGGCATGTTTCTAAGTTAATTTGAACCTAAAAAATGGTTTTTAATACACTTTAAAGATATTTTCAATTCAGGGACAGATTTGAATATACCTTTTAAAATACACTAAAACCCATGAAAATAACAAATAAAAAAGGTGAAGATGACTAACATGCAACCTAATATGATGTACTGAAACTATCATCAAGACATATCATTATAATCATACTTTACATAATCAATTTAATCACAAGGAAAGGGACTCACCTTTGCATGCTCCCTCGAACACAATTTATATGTTAATCATATCCAAACATTCCAAGTGATAAAACTAACAATGATAAGAAAAATATTAATGCTAAACTTGAAGAAACTATTCACAATCCTATTCCTAACATTCTAACATGATTTTTGACACAAAAGACTCATACATTCCTAACATGCATCACACATTAATTTAACTCCTATAAAAGTACTCTTAAACATGAAGACTTATCCTAAGCATCCAATCCTAGCATAGAATGAACATAGAATAAGAATAAAAGAAAAGAAGAAGAAGAAAAAGAAGAAGAAGAAGAAATATGCAAACTCTTATGTAACTTATCAAAAAATAATGATTAATTGTACTAACCTTTTTGCCTTCTTTTCCTTTGCTCCTAGCTTCTTCTTTAACTTCAAAATACTTCAAAAATGTGGCTAAGATTGCTATGGGTGGGCTAGTGCAATGCTCCAAGCCTCTACTCTCTAAATTATCCCTCTAAATGTCTTGTAAGTTGTGCTAAAACTGATTTCAGGGCCCTCTATTTATAGGGAAGCTTCAAATTGATCAACGGCTCACATTAAAACTCTTAGGAATGATCTAAGGGCCACAAACCTGTGGACCAGCCACCTGACGGGGCTTGAGAGGATCCACATCATCACCGGGCAATGTGATTAGGGGGTTTTTGAAAACAAACAAAACAAAGGAGTCGCCACCTTATTTTTAAGGAATAAGAAAACCATGAAAATGTTTTATTTTTAAAATAAAAAACAAAACAAACTCCATTTTCAATGAAAAGACAGTCTTCGAACCAGAGATGGATCTGGGGGCTAGGTTACGACGTGGGAAGGTTCCAAGCTTTTACTTGAAGGCACCCACCTCGCCCTAATTAAAGGACTTTTAATTTATTTGGGCTATTTAAATTTCTTATTACAAACAATCCTAAATAATCTAAATCAACCAATAAAGTAGTGATATAAATGCATTATCTATATTAGTTATATTAATAATAATAAAAAAAATATACAAACAAACCCTAAAAACCTAGAATACCCTACGGGCATCCTAGGGTGGACTTGAGCCCTATTAGCGCCTACGTAACTTACTAGTATCACCTAGTAAATATCAAAGTCCACGTAGTTCGACTACTCTAGGACTCTCCTATTGTAATCGATCACATCATAAATGGTATTCAACCTAATTAAAGACTCTAACTTCGAGAGTTTTTATTTATTTAAAATCATTTATTCGAAATCATTTCAAATTAAAAGACTTTCATAAAATCCAAATATTCTAAACAATTCTTATCTTTAGAATTAAATTCCAATTGAAAATCTTTTTCAAAGATATTTCAAGAAAACAAATCATATTAAGAGGAATTTCATTCCAGGGCAAAAATCTTAAAACATTTCAAATTCTTTTGAAAATCATTTAATAATCAAATCTTTCACAAAAATCATGTTTATTTCATAAAAATCACATCAAAATCTTTTTTAGAAAATCTCTCGAAGATAGACACTTAAATCAATTGAAACACTCAAATCTGATAACGGTCTTTACAACAAAGGACAGTCCTAGGGAAGGTCAAGTGACCTTCCTAAACCTAGGGTCTCTAACTAACCCTAAAGTTAATCTAAAAACCTAATATACTAATGCAAATGCATGCTGGAAATTAAATAAATCAAACAAATATGCATGATATTAATTCTAACAATGCATGAAAATGCTCCTAAATGCACACTAATTTTACTATGTGATCCTAGGCATATTTCTAAGTTAGATTTGACCCTAAAATGATTTTTAGAGGTGATTTAAGAACATAAACAAACCTGGACAGATTTGAGTATGAACTTTAAACCACTCTAAAAACCTTGAAAACAAAGAATAAAAATGATGAAGATGGCCTAGCATGCTTTCTACATGAATATACTATGAAAATACTATAAAAATCATGCAAAAATATGGCTTAATATGTTAATTAAACCACTTTAAAACATATATTCAAATCTGGACAGATTTGAATACATGTTTAAAGTAGCCTAAAAAAACACTATTAATCCATGAAAAATGACAAATAAACACCCTAGCATACAATCTAACATGTTCTACTAAATTACCATGCAAAACGTATAAAAAACTAACAACAAACATGCTTTAAACAATTATTTTAAACACAAGGGGAGGATCTTACCTTCACACGCTCCCTCGTACACAATTTGTATATTCAATCCATCAAATCCATATCAAGTGTTCACATAATCATAAAAAGCATAAAAATTGACTCACGACTCATCACATATCAAGAATAATCCATCAACATATTCACATAACAGTTAATATCATATGGTTATCAAATGAACACCACAAGATTCCAATAATTATGTAACATATCAACACTTACTCTAGGCATGCTCGCATACATAAAATAACAACAAAAGACTCATCCTAAACATAAAATCATAACAAAAACTAACCCTAACATGCTTACTCACATAAAATCATAACGATAACCCTAATCATGCTTACTTACATAGGATCAGAATGAAACTAACCCTAAACATGCTTACTCACATAAAATCATAGCAATACTAACCCTAATCATGCATACTCACATAGAATCATAATGAAACTAACCCTAAACATGCTTACTCACATAAAATCATAGCAATACTAACCTTAATCATGCATACTCACATAGAATCATAAAAAAGCTAACCCTAATCATGCATACTCACATAAAATCACAACGAAGCTAACCCTAATCATGCATACTCATACAAAATCATAACAAAGCTAACCCTAATCATGCATATTCACATAAAATCATAGCAACACTAACCCTAATCATGCATACACACATAAAATCATAAAAAAAAAGCTAATCCTAATCATGCATACTAACATAAATAAGAAAAAGAAAGAAACCTATGCTAACATGCATAATAAACTCATACAAAATAGAAGTTAGTTCATCCTACACAAAGATGAACTAAGTTACACTATCACATGGACGATTTACATGAATATCAATTAAAAAAATGTTTGTATGGAAGATTTAACTCTCCTCTTTCTTCTTTGCAAACCTCCTTTAAGTTCCCTTGCTTTGAATCCTCCTCATCTCCCTCAAGAGATGAACCCAGATCTGTAGCCTCTTTCTCTAACCTTAGAATCCCTTAAACCTCTTGTGAACCTCTCTAACCTAACTCTATCAAAGCATACTTATAGAGTTAGGGTAAATAACCATGGATGGTTGGGATTAATCCATTTAAAAATGATCCTAAGGCTTAGAATCACTCATCCTAGGGTTTGCCAGCTGAAAACCCTTCGAATTATATTCAAAAAATCGAACCAAATCGGCCAAAATGGCCTGGGTGGGAAACTTCCAAAATTGCAAAATATGGTCGAACATCCTGGTGACCATCCAAGGCTGGATGGTTGGCCGTCCTGGGCTGGACAATTGGCAGTCCTAGCTAGGACGGTCACCTTGTGAACTTTCCCCAATTTCTCCCATTTTCAATGGGATTTCGTATTTTGGCCATATTTTGGTCAATTCTCATCCAAATTCGATGATCCAGGTATCAAAACTACCGTGTTTTGATCCTTCACATTTTTAGAACGTTTTTGGGGCAAAAATACTTGACCATGGTCAAGGGTTTTAGCAAAAAGCCAATTGACTCGGTTGTATAAAAATTGGTCATATGACCATTCTTTGTTTTGTAAAATTTATCAATTAGGCTTGAACCACTTCTAAAAACATGGTTTTAATATGAAATTGGTACTTGAAAACATGTTTTGAAAATCTTTAATTTTGGTGAAAATGACCAATTCACGGTCGATTTGAATAAAACCCTAATTTGGCTCATTTTTACCCGTGGGATCGATTTTGGGCGAATCTATCCCAACCATTCAAAGGTTCAATTAGCACTCCAACTTCACTCCCCACATCCATATAAACCTCATGAAACAATCCGTTTCGAATTCGGAGGTCATTTGGAAATTATACGAGAAAAAGGACGAAAATACCCCTCAAGTCGCAAAAACCCTAATTACCTATCGAGCTCTCATAAGAATGTCATGAAAATTTACAGGGATGTTCTAAAACACCTCAAAAGTCAAATGCAATACAAATGAATTGATTCCAATTCAAATGTACACATGAAATGATGAATTGTCATTTTTCTCAGAAAATGGCAATTTGGGTAATTTGGTCTTTACAAGGCCAATTCCTCACCAAATAATCCACTTTTCGAGTTGATCATTTGTATAAGTATGTGATAGAAAGAATTGGTAAAAATGGAGTGTCCACAGAAGCCCCTCATTGGTGTTTCATGGCTTCGCCATGTAATACCAACGAAACAAAATGGCATCCCATTTTTGCTACGACAGAAGAGGGATGATCAAACCAACTTCTCACAAACATTGGAATCTATTTCCTGAATAAACTAGGAATGAAAATAATTCTTGGAAGTCACACTTCAAATTATCTTATCCCTAGAGTCAACGACTCTTCTTAGAAAACTCATTTTCCAATTATCTTAAAGGACCGGAGTCCTTCTTGGAAGTTACACTTCCAATTATCTTGGAGTCAATGAC
>JAESVK010000050.1:303502-314224 GCA_017140935.1 Hamamelis virginiana | reverse complement strand
ATGCATACTCACATAGAATCATAAAAAAGCTAACCCTAATCATGCATACTCACATAAAATCACAACGAAGCTAACCCTAATCATGCATACTCATACAAAATCATAACAAAGCTAACCCTAATCATGCATATTCACATAAAATCATAGCAATACTAACCCTAATCATGCATACTCACATAAAATCATAAAAAAAAGCTAATCCTAATCATGCATGCTAACATAAATAAGAAAAAGAAAGAAACCTATCCTAACATGCATAATAAACTCATACAAAATAGAAGTTAGTTCATCTTACACAAAGATGAACTAAGTTCTACTATCACATGGACGATTTACATGAATATCAATTAAAAAAATGTTTGTATGGAAGATTTACCTCTCTTCTTTCTTCTTTGCAAACCTCCTTTAAGTTCCCTTGCTTTGAATCCTCCTCCTCTCCCTCAAGAGATGAACCCAGATCTGTAGCCTCCTTCTCTAACCCTAGAATCCTTTAAACCTCTCTAACCTAACTCTATCAAAGCATACTTATAGAGTTAGGGTAAATAACCATGGATGGTTGGGATTAATCCATCTAAAGATGATCCTAAGGCTTAGAATCATTCATTCTAGGGTTTGCCAGCTGAAAACCTTTCGAATTATATTCAAAAAATCGAACCAAATCGGCCAAAATGGGTGGGAAACTTCCAAAATTGCAAAATATGGTCGAACATCCTAGTGACCATCCAAGGCTGGACGGTTGGCTGTCCTGGCTAGGACGGTCACCTTGTGAACTTTCCCCAATTTCTCTCATTTTCAATGAGATTTCGTATTTTGGCCATATTTTGGTCAATTCTTATCCAAATTCGATGATCCATGTATCAAAACGACCGTGTTTTGATCCTCCACTTTTTTAGAAGGTTTTTGAGGCAAAAATACTTGACCATAGTTAAGGGTTTTAGCAAAAATCTAGCCAATTGACCCGGTTGTATCAAAATTGGTCATATGACCATTCTTTGTTTTTTAAAATTGATCAATTAGGATTGAACCACTTCTAAAAATATGGTTTTAATGTGAAATTGGTACTTGAAAACATGTTTTGAAAATCTTTAATTTTGGTAAAAATGACCAATTTACGGTCGATTTGAATAAAACCCTAATTTGGCTCATTCTTACCCATGAGATCGATTTTGGGCGAATCTATCCCAACCATTCAAAGGTTCAATTAGCACTCCCAATTCACTCCCCACATCCATATAAACCTCATGAAACAATCCGTTTCGAATTCGGAGGTCATTCGGAAATTATACTAGAAAAATGACGAAAATGCCCCTTAAGTCGCAAAAACCCTAATTACCTATCGAGCTCTCATCAGAATGTCATGAAAATTTACAGGGATGTTCTAAAACACCTCAAAAGTCAAATGCAATACAAATGAACTAATTCCAATTCAAATGTACACAGGAAATAATGAATGGTCATTTTCCTCAGAAAAAGGCAATTTGGGTAATTTGGTTTTTACAAGGCCAATTCCTCACCAAATAATCCACTCTTCGAGTTGATCATTTGTATAAGTATATGATAGAAAGAATTGGTAAAAATGGGGTGTCCACAAAACCAGTCTTCCAAGGTCTTCAAGTTCGTCCCAGAGTCCCCAAGGCCGAGCTAGACACTTGGGAAAGTCCCAGGAAATCAAAAGACTGAAAAATAGTAGCTGTAGGCCAAAATATCGGATGACCATCCACCTTGGGATGGTTGGCCGTCCCTTGGGGGATGGTCATCTAGCCCCCAGCCCAATTTTGCCCTATGTGGGCCTATCTCAGCCCGTTTCGATTCGGGTTCGGTTTTTTTTCGGCTTTTCGGGCCCGTTTTAAATCCAAATTCGACAATTCAATTGCGAAAATGATCGTGATTCGATTCTCCATGTTTTAAGAAGTATTTGAAGTGAAAATGTGTAGAAAAAAGTCAAAGTTTTGGGGAAAAGTTAACTGATTAGCTATAACAGGCCCAAATTAAGGTTTTGAAATCTGCTAAGCAATTGCTCTCGAAATCATTTATACTTCTCGAAACATGTTTTGAAAACACTTAAGAAAGTTTTTTGAAGCTTGTGAAGGCCTCCATTTGATAAAAAGATCGAATCCCGGTCGTTCTCGGTCGAAACCCTACTCTAAGCTTAAAAGGGGCCTTTGGGTCTCAAGAGCCAAACATGAGCGAGAAAGCTCAACAAGCCTTACCACTGATCAACTTAGCTACCAAACACACCCTAAATTTCCATGCCAAAGCCTCAAGACCGCCCGAGACAAGATCGACAGTCATTCAGAGTTTTTGTGATTCAAAGGACATTGTTGCCCTTCATGTCACAAAAGGCCTTATTTTCTATCAAGCCTGGTTCAGAATGCCATGAAATTTAACAGGGATATTTCTAGACTCTCTAAAAATTAAATGCAAAAGGAACCAACTCAATCTGTCCTAAAAACCTACATGCGATAATGACCTCTATCTAACTGCTCACAAGGGTAAAACTGACAATTTAGGGTTTTAACACCTATTTCACCTCTAATCACAGGCAACCATTTATGACCCTTCCTGTGATCAAAAATGGATGTCTACAGGAGTTTGAGTTGATGAGATTTTAGTACACTAGACCTGGGATTTGGGTGAGCATATGTATGGTATAATCTCTATACTCCTTCTTTATAGTGGATTGGTTGAGATTCTCCCGTGGATATTTCCTAAAAGGGTTTCCACGTATATCTTGGCTTCCTTGTATGGTTTTACTGTTTATTTTGGAATTAATTTGATTATCAAGAAGGATGGAATAATACTTGTGCTGATCATGGATCCATCTTGATAATCACTTGTTTATGTGATGATATTATTATGCATACCATGTGTTTGTTTTTTGTTCTAAATTAAACTACTGTTTTTAGCATATTTTACATATATATGGTGTTCATGCTTAAGTAATTTCTAATCATGATTGGTTAATCTGTAAATCTAGATCTAGGGTGTGTTTTTTCAATTGGTATCAGAGCTAGAATTACTGTTATAGGCTAACACCTAGGTGAAATTGACTTTAGTTCTTGTTTTTCTCTTACCATATGGAAGAAGGAAATTCTATTTTTAGACCACCTAAATTTGATGGCTCAAATTATGCATATTGGAAAGCTAGGATGAAAATTTTCTTGAAATCTCTTGATGAACGTATTTGGTGGACTTTTGAGATGGGTTGGAAACATCCCACGATAAAAATTAGTGAGCAAGTTGTGTTGAAACTTGTTGAGAAATAGGGTAGGGATGAACTTGAGAGAGCTAGTTGGAATAGTCGTGGCTTGAACGCTATTTGTAATGCTTTGACTCCCAATGAATATAGGAGGATAATGGTATATGAGACCTCAAAGGAGGCTTGGGATACCTTGCAAGTTACCCATGAGGGAACCACATTAATTAAGAATTCCAAACTCCAACTTCTCACTTCTCAATTTGAGAAAATTAGAATGGAGGACCATGAAACCCTTTTTGATTTTTATACAATACTCAGTGATATTGTAAATTCTTCTTACAACCTAGGAGAGAAAATTCTTAAATAAAAAATTGTTAGGAAGATTTTAAGGTTTTTGCCTAATAGGTTTCAAGCTAAAATCACCACCATTGAAGAGAGCAAAGATGTTCATGCTCTCAAGGTGGATGAACTTGTTGGTTCACTATAAACCATTGAATTGCAACTTCATCAGCCTAAAAAGAACAAGAATATTATTTTTCAAGCAATTGAGGAAGACATAGAAGTGCCTAATGATGACATTGAAATGAATGATGAAGAATTAGATCTTTTTGTGTAACAATTTGAAAAATACCTTAAATTGAAAAGAGGAAATAAATTGAAATAGGGTCACAATAATGAAAAAAAGTCTAGACCAACCTCATGTTCTTTTGAGAATCAAATGAAACATCGCAAAGATAATTGTTCAACTATGAGTGCTACTTCAAGTGATTTTGATAGTGAGTCAAATGATTCAAATGAAACTGAATTAGATGAAAAGGTAGCAAACTTTACTGCTTTTGCATCATCCATTGTTTGTGTAAAGGAGACATCCAAGAAAAAAGATGTGGATGAGTTAGAAGGATTTCTTAATCCAAATTTTGGTGTTAAATGTAAAGAAAATTTAGGATGTGATGAGGATTTTGTTAAGCATGATGTTGTTTGAATAAATAGACTTCCTCTTATTCTGAATAATGACCATTGGATAAAGTAACTCCCATTACCTACTAAGCAATATCCACCATATTTTGGGTTATGGGTATTAACCCATGGATAAAACCAATAACTTAATGGATATTAATTCATGGATAAAATCAATAATTTAATGGATTTTAACCCATCAATAAAATTATCAATTTAATGGGTGTTAACCCATAAATTATTTTATCCTTAAAAAGTTGGATAATTAAATTACCGCATGAAAATCAACAACTTCCAAAAATTAAATGCCAAATGGCCAAATTCAAAACATAGATTTTTTTTAATAATAAATAAATATGCTTATTTATTTATTATTAATTAATTTTTTTAATAAAATTATGGTTCGACAACCATGTTAAATACTAGCACAAAGTTCAGATTCAACAAAAAATCTAAAAGAGAAAATGTAAAAATTGAAGTACTTACTATAATAATTTCATGAAATCAATTCTAGTACAAGTTTTTAAATACTTGTTCATAACCATTATGTTTTGTTTTGTTTTTTGTTTTTTTGATTTTTGTTTTTTTTTGTTTTTTTTTATATTTCCATTTTTGTATAGTTCTCAGGACACTTTAGTAATTTTGAATGCGGGTATTATATTATGATATACATGAGAGTGTGAACCATCGGGGAAATTCGATGCAATCCACATTAGCGGAATTGGGTTTTTTGAAAAAGAAAAGGTGTCGCCACCTTATTTTTAAGGAAACCATTAAAAAATATTTTATTTTATTCAAAACAAAACAACTTCGTATTTTTGGAAAGACAATATCAACGACCAGAGCTGGATTCGGGACTAGATTATGTCGTGGGAAGGTTTCAAGCATACAATATTGTAGGCACCCACTTTACTCTAATTAAAAGTCTCTTATTTTACTTGGGCTATTTAATATTCTTATGCACACATAATTCCTAACTAACTAAAACATTTAAAAAATAAAAATCAAATAAAATCATAAAAACCTAAGATACTTAGTAACTTAGGGCGGATTTGAGCTCTATTTGTGCCTACGTATTTTACTAGTTTCCCAGTAAACTTCAAAGTCCACGTAGTTTGAACTATATAGGACTCATCCTATTGTTGGGAACTACATTCATGCAAATCCCTATCTAAAGGCTTATATTTCAATAATCCAACTCATTTAGAACTCTATTCTAGAGAAACTTTGTTTTGTAAAAGAATTTGATCTAAAATAGGATTCTTATCCAAAGAGAATTTGATTTTGAAAACAACTCTTTCAAAGAGTTCAATTTGATTTGGAAAATAACTCTTTTTCAAAGAGTTTGATTTTAATAAAACACTTGAAAAAAGAATTTTATTTGCATAAAAACACTTTAAAAAAAATTCTTGTTTTAAGAACAATTTTATTTGAAAAAGTAGTCTCTCAAGACTAGAACGCTAATTGAATTAAAGGTGTTGTCCCAAATATATAACCCTAGAGGGGGATGAATAGGGTTTATGACAAACTTTTGCAAATAATTACCAAATAAAATTAAGTTCAATTAATTTCAGCACATACAAATATATAAGCAATTAATTGAAACAAGAGTAAGGGATAGAGAGATCAAACATAGAGATTTTAACGTGGTTCGGCTCACCTACATCCATGCCTTAAGCACTCAGCCCAAGGATTCCTCAATCCACTAAGGATTACTCTTTCAAGGTAAAGAAACCTTTACAAAGTCTTCTTTATCCCAAGTGGAAGACCCTCACCTAAGCTCACAAAGAACTTATACAATGGCTCACAAAGAACCCTTAATGGTGTCTCACAAAGAACACACCCAAGTGTTCACAAAGAATACTCAATAGCTCACAAAGAACCTGCTAGTGCTCGCAAATAACACTTCTTCAAGCTTCACAAAGAATGCTTGGCTAAAGTTCACAAAGAGCAACTCTCAATGCTTACAAAGAGCACTCACAAGATTTACAAAGAGATGTGATGTGTGTACAACAAGAGAACTCCTCAAGGAGTAGATGGAATACAATTAAAAGCTCTCACTAATATCTCTCAAAGATTAAACTAATTTGGCTCAAGAGAGAATGATGAATCAATTGACTAAAATCACACAAAATGATGTAAACTAAGTTTGTATATGTTTGTGTATGATCATTAGTTGATTCAAGACTCATACAATGAGTATTTATAAGCTCCAAAGAGTGTATGGCCGTTAGGCACAATAATATGATCGTTTAGATTTGTCAAAACTAGCCGTTATAAAGTTCAGGGCACGGCTAGTCGACTAGGCAAAGAGGATTAGTCGACTAGACAGGTCAAAACTAGTTTGTTTTAAAATATGGGCTTGGTTAGTCGACTAGACAAGTTGGGTTAGTCGACTAATGAGGCTTTTAGTCGACTAATGAGGCTTTTAGTCGACTAATCAAGTGGTTAGTCGAATACTTGATAATTTTCATGAAAATTGCTTACTGCCACTACTTTAGTCGACTAGTCAAAGAGGCTTAGTCGACTAGGCAATGATCAAAACCAATTTTAATGAAAATTGACAAGTCTTTTGAGTTTATAAAAGCCCACTTTCATTAAAAACATTTTTGACCAATTAAAATTGTTTTTCCAAGTTAAAACATGGTCTATATTATTCATGTTCTATTGAGCCATAATGAGTTCAATTCCTAATGAGAGATTTTACAAATAAAGTCCTAAACTCACACAAGTCTTCAAAGGTCCAAGTCTTGTGATTGGCTATTTTGGCTTGAACTCCACACATGGGATACATGGCTAGCTCCAATGATTTGGCATTAGATCTTCAGAAGATAGTGCAACTCCATAAATCCTTATTTACAAGATATGTGATAGAGAGCAAATAATTTTCACAGGATATAATATACCAATCTCAATTATAAGCCCGATAATGATATGATCGATTGAAAATTGGCTAAGAGGTTCAAATAACATATGTATTATGCAATATGTTTATTGGACAATGTTTGTTATCATCAAAATCAATTATATAAATGAAGGTGGGAGCCATAAGGCCAACAATCTCCCCCTTTCTGTTGATGACAAACATTGGGTATAATGTGCATATAAAATGAAGGTATGTGGATTTGTAGCTCCCCCTAACAATATGCATAGGATACAAATATTCCAAATTCAAGTGCATTGCATATTTAGGTGACAAATCTATATCTCTTCATTTTAGTGTGCATATTGTACCAAAACTATGCAAATGTTGCATTTTTCTCCCCCTTTTGGCATTAACAAAAGGAAAGCAAGGAAGGAGGAATAAAGAGATAAAATCATTTATGGATTTAGGGAGTATAAAGAGCATAAAATAACTCCCTTAAATTTTGTAAACAAGGAGCCAAGGTATAAAATAAGCTTTGAAACTTAGGCTCAAAGTTATAGAAAATAGCTACTCAAGTTAAAGATATCAAAATCAATACTAATCAAGTTTACCAAGTCCATTTGAACTATTATAAGATATTTGAAATAAATTTCTTTTTAAAGCAAGTCAAGCTCTCATGATATAGCATTTAGGATTTTTTTAACAAATGTTTTTATCAAATCAACCATAATGTCATTCATATAATAGATCAAATACTAAAAGGACATTCAAGTATATGTATATTTAAGATATACCAAGGTTATAATATCTCATAAACTTGATAGAATTTATCCAAGCATCAAGAGTTTAATTAACTGCTCTCGAGAGGATATTTTAATACTTACACATGTGATCAAATATCACATAGCAGTTTTGTAAGTAAAATGAACAAGTTATGATCCACCCAAGGTGCATAATGATCCAAGATAAAATAGGAGCAAAAAAATATATCCAAATATGACATAAATAAAGGATGAGTTTCAAGCCACTAAAGCCAATAATAGGCATGACATATCATTGCTCCAAGTCCTCAATACAAATATCAAAATCCAAAACTGTTTTGCAATGATAGGAAATACCAAATCATCTCATCAATATCAAGATATTTCACAAAAACAGAATTTGGTAGAAATAGGTTAAATCAAATATTCAATAAAGATTGAATCAACCATGATAGATAATCATCCTTAAATTAAATAAGAGGGATTATCAAAATGTTATCCATATGATGGAACAATCATCCAAAAAGAGTTAAGTACTATCTCATTCATAATTTAGATAGAATGTACCAACAGCTAATCATTCAAAATGGTGATAACTATCAAAAGGTTAATGTTTTAAACTGAAAGTGAACCATCAAAATAACCACATTGTTCCAAAAATTTAGTTAAGATAATTAAAACATAAGAGACTAGAAGTATGTGTTTGGATCGAATGCAGGGTCAAGTGAAGCATCAAGGGAGGTGTCTACAGGTGCAACCACATTCGGTTCTTCTTCCATAGGTGCTGCAGGTTTTTCTTCCACATGCTCTCCCATGTTAAGCCTTTCCGGAATTTTTCGAAATTCTCGTACAACTCGCTGCTCAAGGGAGTCAATCCACCCATAGATGCCCAAAGAGAGAGAATCAATATGAGCCACTAAGCGATCATATGGGTCTTGTGAACCTTCACCTTCGAGGATTAGAGGAGCATCTCTCTTTCTCCTTCTATTTTGTACTTTCGCTTGGTTGATTTCCCACCTCTTTTCATCCGCAATCCAATTGTACCCCATTTTTACAAATGTAGTCTCACAAAATGTGTTAGAATCGCTAGCGGGATCATTCTCTTCGATCTCTGTCTCCAAGATCACATCCACCCCAAACAAGTCAAATATACGTGATAGGAGCATACCATATGGTAAGGCATAATAGTGTTTGCTAGCAAAAGTGTGGATTTGATCAATGATGACAAAAGCAAGGTTTATAGGTTCCTTGTTCAAAATTGCCCAAATCATAAAAATATGTCATTCGGAGATATATGTGTAACTCCCTGATTTTGGCATAATATTGTGAGTTACAATGGAGTGAATGACCCTAGCATTTAAAGTGAGTTGGGAGGTAAATTTGGTGAATTCATGCATTTCCATTGTGAGATTGCCACAAATTTGGCGAATGACCTCAAGCATAGGGAATTTGTCACTTTTGAAGGGATGGTTTTCAGGTTTAAACCAGTGCATCTCACCGACTGGAATATTGAACAAGTTTGCAAGGGTTTCAGAATCAAATTCGATTTTTACACCCTTAACATAGGAATGTTTTATTCACAGTGGCTAAGTTGGCATAGAAGTGTCTAACAAGGAGGGTTGTGGTTGGGTTGGCAATTTCTATGATAGGCAACCAATGTAAATCTTTGAACAAAGAGTAAACATAAGGGAAATATTCCTTAAGGAAAGAATGTGGAACGCTCTTACCACGTAAAATCGTTCCTGAGGCGATGCGTTCGGTGTACAGAGCTTCACATTTCTGAGAAGGGAAGAGTTCCGAATATGGTGTAGTTGATCGTGGACGACGAGGCACTACAGGAAAAATTGCCTTTAGTAAGGGTAGACAATCCTTCCTAAAACTCAATTTTGGGTTGCTGAAACCTTTAGTTAGGATCGGCCGACCCTTACTAGGCGTTACTAAAGTATACCGTGGCTAAAACCTTTAGCAATGACTATGGCCCTTACTAAAGCAGACTCTTTAGCAACATCGATTAACACACCTTTAATGAGGATCAAAGACCCTTGCTAAAAATTTTGGATAAAAATAAAATAAAAAAAATTAGTAGAATAAAATTATTGGAAAAATTTTGAAAGACCTAATTTTAAATGATTCTCAACCATACAAAAATGGAAACCTTTATTTACAATTTTAAATGGTTCTTTGACATACATTTTGAAAGACCCAACAATTGAACAACATTTAAAAAAAAAATGTTCCAATGTACAAGAAAGCCAATTTTTCTGCCACACCAAGGTCATCCAGATTTAGTGTTGAATCCATCTCGTCTAGTAAATCTTCAGCAACTCTCTTCGTCAAGAGAAGTGGATGATTCACACATTTTTTTCAAAATCTGCTTCAAAGCAAACAATATTTGATTATTAACTTGATGAAGGGGAAAAAGCAATTTAAACATAAAATACAAGAAAATGTTAAGTGCACAACAGGATATTAACTAGTCCAAGCAGAGAATACGGCAAATAGCTAACCCTCTTAATTTATTGGAGGGTCAGTCTTCAAGCCTATTGGCAGTTTATGGTTGAGTTGAGATCCTAGATTGCATTGTCGAAAAATAAGCAGTTTTGAATAAAGTGATCACACCCTGAGCACGTTATCTAGCTACCTCTTTGTTGGAAGAGGAGGGTCAGTCTTCATGCCTACTAGCAGTTTAAGGGTTGAGTTCAAAGCCTAGATTAGATTGTCAAAAAACAAGCAGTTTAGAATCAAGTGACCACACCCTGAACATGTTTTTCTCAACTCTTTACTTGTCCTCAATGTGGTCATCCACAACTGAACAATAGCAAAATCTATTCATATCACAAGTCATATTAATCCAAACCCAAAATATTGTCAGTCCCTTTTTTGACAAGAATAAAATAGCACGATGTCAGTCCCATTGATACTAGAAAAGATTACCTATT
>JAESVK010000050.1:280235-303102 GCA_017140935.1 Hamamelis virginiana | reverse complement strand
ATCCACGAAGATTACGTGGCCCCCAGTAGCTTCAATCCTTGCAAGTTCATCTGATCTATCCGGCTTCAAGCAAAGTTAAGCTCTTTATCTTCACATTAATTCACAGTAAAATTTAAGTAGAAAGAAGTGGAAACAACAAATCAATTTCCATGATAGAATGTTCAGTAAGAAGCTATTATTTTAAGGTCCAATAAAACATTACCACCGGTAATGTAGAATCTGGACCCCTTCTAATTTGGTTGAGAGGCCCTAGATATGAGGTACAGAGCAATGTTGGTACCAATAAAAAAAAGTGTCAAATTGAATGTTGAGGAACAAGGAAATTGAAGCAATAATTGAACATAATACATGAAATGAACCTTGAAAGATTCTAGTACAATGAATATGTCAGTAACTAAAATAATCAGAGCAGCAAACATCCGAATGCTATGGCAAGCAGGACTTACCTGAATTGCAATCTCCTGCAAAACCAGGACATTCTGACAAGAAGAGCATAAGATAAACATGAATGCCCCCATATTTTAACAATAATTTTGCATGCAGCTCCAAGTAGTAGGCCGCAAAGATGAAGCTGGCTATGCAAACTTATGGAATCTTATATCACAGCCAATGTGAATATATTCTAAAATGATTTTCACATGTTCCTATCAAATTTCAAACCTAGATCAGTGACTCAATAAACATGACTACATAAAAGAAGATAAATTTCCTGTTATACCTTAAATTGGTTCTCATCACAACTCACAAATCACATCTTTATGCAGTCTTTTTTTTTTTCCTGTTATCAAAAGTATCTATTAAATTTCAATTTACTTCTTGGAGAAAGATTTCATTAAGTTAAACACAAAGCTCACAATTATATATAAGTCTGCATAGAAACTTCACCCTGTACTTGCTTGAACAATGCCTTGACTTCATCAGCATTACGAACCTAGAAAATGCAGAAAACAGTTTCATTTAGTTCAATTCATGAAGATGGTCCAAACCAAGTTCCTCAACAGGATTAGCAACTTCACCCGTCTTACTTTAACCATCAATTCTCACATGCGCTGCTGATTAAAAGGGAAAATTGATTGGAAATATTAATCAATTATTTGATTAACACTAATAGACAAGGGAATTATATCCAGTTGTCGGACTACTGCAGTTTGAGCAAAGTATTTTACATGAGAGCCATCAACTATAGAAAACTTCACCCTGTTTTCTATAGTTGCTAAATTTTCTCCTCCAATATTTTTATTTGACAGACGCCTCAATATACTATACAGCTAGAATGAAGTGTTACAGGCACGAAAAAAAATGTGGAAATATAAATATACATATATATTCCAGAAGAATCTAAGAAAGAAAAATGCTGAAAGCCTAGCACTAAAAACAAATAAATAAAATGGACTTTGTATTTATATTTCAATTCCTAACTAAACTGCACCAATTGTGCCTGAATTGTAAGATTCAAATAAATAAAATGGACTAAAAACAGAATCTATGAAAGCAGAATGCTGAAAGCCCAGCACTAAAAAAAAATAAATAAAATGGACTTTGTATTTATATTTCAATTCCTAACTAAACTGCACCAATTGCGCCTGAATTGTAAGATTCAACAGGGATTCACAATTTGGGGTTACAGTTTTAGTACCATTTGGGGTTCAAAACTACAACCCAAATAAGTTGCCACGGGGTTTGATTCAAAAGCAAGATTATAGGGACTTGAATCACAGTCCCACTGTTGCAGCTTGCAGCAATGTCAATAAAATGGTGAATATCCAAAAGTAAAAGACAGCAGAACACCAACCTCTAGAGCCATCTACCAATATGTTCCAGTTTCTGCAGTCATGACTCCAGATTGATCTTGCACTCTAGCTACTCCAAAATCAGCAACCTTAACAACCTGCGAGGTATATCCTAGAACTTTTCAGAAAGATTGAAATTCCATACCACCCTAATAAAGCTAGGTGAGGTCCATTCATTAAACTTAACAAATATCATATCAAGATGAAGCAATATGAACAAAGGCATGAATTTTATTAAGCAATGTACATATTAGCAGGTATTTATGTGTGATCTATAATTTTATCTTAACAGAACCTTGAAAATATTATAAAGGGGCAAACAACCCTTGAATTCTTAGGAACAAAAGTTAAAAGTTTTGATTGAAGTCTGAAGGGATTCCCTGGCTCCTTGCAGCAATATGATGCTAAAATGGAGGACACATCTAAAATTTGACAACAGGTTAATGTTAATTCCCTTAGCTGCATTGGATGGAGTCTAGCAAGCTGACATGAGCTGAAAACTACACTTAAGGTGTAGCCGTGCAGCTACAGAATCATGGAAAGTCTTCCTACAAGTGTTGAACAGTTGAACTACAAAACAAGGTTTCCAAATATCCTCCCCATGGCATGTCCAAAGGGTGTATGTCTTCATTATCCCCAGCCATAATAAATCTACACGTACATTCTCTCTATCCTTTAAGATCCCATTACGACATCTAACACATGGACATTTGATTTTATTACCAAACTTTGAATGAGCAAATGCAAAATCTAAAAATTTAACAACCCCAACTTCATATTCAATGGTGTTTCTTGGCTTCTTAATCCAACTTTTATCTATTGACATATCTGCTTCAAGTCTTCAACACAACGTCACCTTTCAATAACCATTGTTCAGATTACACCTATGTGAGAAAATATAAAGTTTGGAAATCAGTAAAGCTATTACTTCAACTTCTAAAGCTCCAACCCCAACTTTAAGAGAAAAAAAAAAGATTAAGAAGATTGCTAATGAGGCTACACTACCTCCTGGGTTTAGGTTTCATCCTAGTGATGAGGAGTTAGTCTGTTATTATCTATACAAAAAGATTGCTAATGAGAAAGTTTCCAAGGGAACCATGGTTGAAGTGAATTTGCATACATGTAAGCCATGACAGCTACCAGGTATTCTCTCTCTCTCTCTCTCATATTTAATTAAGTTAGTGGATTCAGTACATTTGAGTGACATCAAACATGCAAGATTTTTACAAGTGATTTCCAAAATATTTAAAGTGATGACACTGAATTTTGTCACTACTATTGATAAGCACTCTCATGATAATAGAATGAAAAAGTATATATATCAACCATGCAACACATGCAGAATCCAGTACATAATTTTAATTCTCTTTTTCAAGGGCATGCAGAATCCAGTACATAATTTTAATTTTCTGATACCAATTGTTGTCCCAAATATATAACCCTAGAGGGCAGTGACTAGGGTTTATGGCAAACTTTTGCAAATAATTACCAAATAAAATTAAGTTCAATTAATTTCAGCATATACAAATATATAAGCAATTAATTGAAACAAGAGTAAAGGATAGAGAGATGATTTTAACGTGGTTCGGCTCGCCTACATCCCACGTCTTAAGCACTCAGCGCAAGGATTCCTCAATCCACTAAGGATTACTCCTTCAAGGTGGAGAAACCTTTACACAGTCTTCTTTATCCCAGGTGGAAGACCCTTACCTAAGCTCACAATAAACTTATACAATGGCACACAAAGAACATCAATGACTCACAAAGAACCCTCAATGGTGTCTCACAAAGAACATACCCAAGTGTTCACAAAGAATACTCAATAGCTCACAGAGAACCCACTAATGCTCACAAAGAACACTTCTTAAAGCTTCACAAAAAATGCTTGGCTAAAGCCTAGAAAGAGCAACTCGCAATGCTCACAAAGAGTACTCACAAGATTTACAAAGAGATGTGATGTGTGTACAACAAGAGAACTCCTCAATGAGTAAATGAAATACAGTTGAAAGCTCTCATTAATATCTCTCAAAGATTAAACTGATTTGGCTCAAGAGAGATTGATGAATCAATTGACTAAAATCACACAAAATGATGTAAACTAAGTTTGTATATGTTTATGTATGATCATTAGTTGATTCAAGACTCATACAATGAGTATTTATAAGCTCCAAAGAGTGTATGGCGGTTAGGCACAATAATATGACCATTTGATTTGTCAAAACTAGCCGTTATAAAGTTCAGGGCACGGTTAGTCGACTAGGCAAAGAGGATTAGTCGACTAGACAGGTCAAAACTAGTTTTAAAATCTAGGCTCGAGTAGTCACTAGACAAGTAGGGTTAGTCGACTAATGAGGCTTTTAGTCGACTAATCAAGTGGTTAGTCGACTACTTAATAATTTCCATGAAAATTGCTTACTGCCACTACTTTAGTCGACTAGTCAAAGAGGCTTAGTCGACTAGGCAATAATCAAAACCAATTTTAATGAAAATTGACAAGTCTTTTGAGTTTATAAAAGCCAACTTTGATTAAAAACATTTTTGACCAATTAAAATAGTTTTTCCAAGTTAAAACATAGTTTATATTATTCATGTTCCATTGAGCCATAATGAGTTCAATTCCTAATGAGAGATTTTACAAATAAAGTCCCAAACTCACACAAGTCTACAAAATAATCCTTCAAATGAGCTCCAAGTCTTGTGATTGGCTATTTTGGCTTGAACTTCACACATGGGATGCATGGCTAGTGCCAATGATTTGGCATTAGATCTTCAGAAGATAGTGCAACTCCATAAATTCTTATTTACAAGATATGTGCTAGAGAGCAAATAATTTTTACAGGATATAATATACTAATCTCAATTATAAGTGCGATAATGATATGATCAATTGAAAATTGGCTAAGAGGTTCAAATAACATATGTATTACGCAATATGTTTATAGGACAATGTTTGTTATCATCCAAATCAATTATATGAATGAAGGTGGGAGCCATAAGGCCAACAAAAGGAATTGACATGATTGTAATTCTTACAATAAAAGAGTCTTATGGAGAAACCTCTCCTAACCTAGGGTTTCTAAACTATATTTAATCATACTTGTATCTAGAGGCTAATTCAACCTAAAACTAGAGTTAATGTGAACCTAAGCATGTTCCTAAGTTAATAAACAATTCTGGACAGCAACTAAAAGATATGAAAACATGATAAATAAATATGTTAATGCATGCAAAAAATTAACAAACTCTACCCTAATGCTTCTAAGAGAACCTAGAATGCAATTTCTATGTTAAAATGACATAAAAATGAATTTAAACCCATGTTTTAAATATGCTAATTACCTTAAAAATCGTAAAAAATGCTAACTAATGCATTCCTACATGCTAATATGCAAACTATGTAAGAAAATATGTAAAAAGATGACTTTAAGGGTCTCAAAATTAAGCTACTATACAAGCTATCTAACATGCTTATCAACATGCATATATTTAAGAGAAATAAAGTGACATGAAATAATAAACACAAGGGAATAGACTCACCTCATGCAAAGCTCCCTCGTCCACAAGTTTATATCAAACAGGGTGCAAGAAAATAAAACACAAGGGAAGGGATTCACCTCATACAAAGCTCCCTCGTCCACAATTGTATATCAACCAAGCAATTCAATTATCTCATGCTAACAATACTATTCTAAACATAAGCATATATCAAAACCTTAAATTCTTAATCATGCTTTTAGACTATAAATAAAGCAAATACTAATATGCATGCTAAAAACAGAATTTAAAACCTATTCCTATCATGCTAAAATAAACCCTAATCATGCATACTATTCTAAACATTAAGTGAGAAATCCTATCATGCTTTCTAACATGCTATCATGCACTCACATGAAATCACATGCTTACTAACATGAAATAATACTAACATGCATACTATATAAAATAATAAATCCTATCATGCACTATTATGCAAACCCTAACATGCATACTACATGCAAAAATCTAACATACAATTACCATGCAACCCTAGTAAGCAATGCTATCATGCAAACCCTAATTCTAACCATGCATTTCTAATCCTAACATGCATTCATGCAAACCCTAATATGTTTTCTAAAGTATGCTTCTTAATTTTAAAAAGAAAAAAAAGAAGGAGAAAAAGAAGAAGAAGACTAGAATACATAAATTAAAACCCTAGCATGCTTCTACACTAACACATAATTAAAAAGGAAAAAGAAGGGAAGAGATACTTACCTTTTAAAGTTGCTGGAATTCTTCATTTAGCTTCCTCAAGCAAGCCTCCAAAAGTTCTCCAAAAATTTTTCTCTTCTTGTGTTTATCCCCTAAAACCTTAAGCTAATAGTCATATTTATAGATTTTTAGTTCAAGCATGAACGACCAAGATTTAATTTGACCCTAATGATCCTAGGGCTCACATTGAGTCTTCCAAGGGTCCCAGTAATCAGCTAAGGTCAAACAAAGTGAAAAGACTCGGAGAAAAGACCCCAAAATCACAAGAACTCGAAATTGGGCAAAATTGGGAAACAAGATAAGTGGCTGTCCAAGGCTTGGACGGCTGTCAGTACACCCTTGGACAGTCCTCAGAATGTTTTCCCAAAAATTCCTAGATTTGAAGAAATTCGAAATGTTTTGCGAAACTTTAACTTGTTTTCAGTTTATCTTCCTTATTTTAAGTACAAGACGTTCAGGAATTAATCTTCTATGTTTCTAGAAGGGTTTGGGTTCAAAAATCGTTGACAAATGTCAAAGGGTTATGTTAACCAAGCCAGTTTAGCCGTTATGAGCCCTTTCAACTCAAATTAAGGTTTTGAAATTGACTAACCGATTGGCTTTAAATCGAAAATGCTTCTTCATGAAACATGTTTTGAAAATTATTTTGAAAACATTTGGAAGCTATAAAAACATTAATTTTTGAAAAATGGGTTGACTATGGTCAAATTAGGTCAAAATCCTACGAATAGTCAATTCACCACTATGAACCATTATGAGCCAAATCGCACTCGAACCATGTCTGGCTTGAACCAATAATCTAAATAGACTCTCTACGTCCATAAAAACTCAATGAAACAAACCGAGACGAATTCAAAGATCATTCGGAAATTATACGAGAAAATGGACAATTCTACCATTGAAGTGGCAAATGTTCTTATTACCTATCAAGTTTCTATCGGAATGACATGAAATTTGACATGGACATTCCTAGACTCTCTATAAACCTAATGAAAAATAAATCACTCAATTCTGCTCAAAAACCTACATGCGATAATAGCCTCTATCTGCTTAAGGAAAAAGGGTAATTTGGGAAACTAGGGTTTTAAGGCCCAATCCTCCAAAATCGATTAGTCATTCTCGACCAATATGTTATAAATTAATGACTTACATTCTATAATTCAAAAATGGGGTGTCTACAGAGAGATATCATTGACTCAGATGAAAAAAATCCTACTAAAGTGGTGAGATGTACTACATGTCTTATGAAATACTAAGTACTTGTAATTCTCACATAACTCAATTTGTGTACCATTGATGATTACTTGCAGTTTGCCACCAACAGAAAATATAGAACAGATGAACTCAATGAATTGCTTGCTGAATTGATGAGTTATATAATGGACAATGTTGGATAGGGTGGCACAATCAATTAACAGAATTTGGTAAACATATCTTAGGTATGTATAAAATTTTTCAAGTTTTACTTTCCCTCGTAGTTTTCATTAACTTGTGGCATCTTAGTATGATTTTTATCCTTCTAATAGTCTAAACCTTGCTAAAATCTACTTTCGTAAGGTTTGCTTTTGAATATTTAACTTGAATATGTGACTCAAAAGTTAGTGGACATAGGTAGTTGTTTGTAGATTATTTACAAGCTAATTTTTAATTGTGGCTTTGTTGGCTAGTTTGTCTTTGACATTTATACATGATTCTATTATCTCACAGCACTTATTTTTTTTATTTTTTATTGTGGAATTGTAGGTTTTGCAGATGAAAGATGGCATCAAGACTTTTTATTTAAAGGAAATAGTATTCCAAAAAGAATACTATGTTTGAGTATGATTTTTAAAATTGGAGTTGTTTTGAATAACATTAAATTTTTATGTTTTATTTAAGTGTCATTTCTTTAATTTAATGGTTTATTTTTTATTTTTTAAAGTACGCATTGATAGAATGTATTATTATGGTTGAATGAATGTCTTAATTAGATGAATACTGTCTTCACATGGTGAATGTATTGGATATTCAAAATTATGCAGGTGTTCATATGATTCAATCTAAAAGAAAATAAAAATCTATATTACAAAATTTTAAAATGCGTTAAATCATTACTAACTATCTTGTCTGCCACTAAAAATACAAAATAAAAAAACAAAATAAAAAGAATAAAAAGAAGAAGAGGGTTAAAAGTAAATATTTACCGGCATCATTATTGGCCACTAAAATACTTATTGGCGATCATAACTGCCGCTAATACATCTAAATACCGGATATTAAAGCTAGGATAAACTTTAGTCGGTGCACTTGTATACCTGTTATGAATATTTCTTGGTGATAATAACTATAGGGAATACAAATTAATATCTTCTTTCAATTAATAAATATATAAATGCCGGCGGATATAAAAGCCAAGTAAAACATTAGCCGGCGATTTAGACTGTCGCAAAACTATGTCCTTAAACGGCTGGGAAATATATTTAGTAATATTCATCAGCGATCATAACTGTCATTAATACATCTAGATGCCGGCGAATGTAAATGTCAAGGAAAATATTAGCCGACATACTTTTTCCGGCAGTTAGGCATATTTCCTGACCGTCATAATTGTCGAGAAATATAAATTATTGTTTTTCTTTAAATAAATAAAAATATAAATGCCGGCGGATGTAAAAGCCAGGAGAACCATTAGCTGGCACTTTAGACTACCGCAAAAATATAACCTATAATTGCCAAGAAAGAGATTTAGCAACAGTGGTTCTAGGGGCGGAAATTAAGATCGCCGCTAAATTAGCGGCGATTTTATTATGTTTTAACTGCAGCAATGACTGCTAGTGAACATGCATTTTCTTGTAGTGTACATATATTAAAAATATGAACTAAATATTCAAACCCACAGTAAATACTAATAAAAAAAATTGTAAAAAGGAATATATATTTCTTAGGTTAAACTCGTTTTGGTTCCTCAAACTTTTTACAAAGTTTTAAAGTAGGCCTCAAACTTTTTTTTTTGGTATCAATTTAATATCAAATTAAAATTGTGGGTTTCAATGTTGGCAAAATTGTGAAGGCCAGTAGTCAAATGTGATGGAACAATCACGTGGATGCTAACATGGCAAGTCAATGCTGACGTAGCGAGTAAATGCTGGCGAGTTAACGCTGATGTGGCACTGCCACATCAGCATCTATTTCCCTCCAAAAAATAAAGCACATGCTCATCACATGAGGAAAGTTAATTGCATTTGTGAACCATTGGGATTCGAGGCCCACAACAAAATTGGGATTTTGAAAAGAAAATGAGTCGCCACCTTATTTTTAAAGAATAAGGAAACCATAAAAAATGTTTTATTTTATTCAAAACAAAACAACTCTATATTTTTTAAAAAGCATCGTCAAAGAATTAGAGATGGATTCGGGCCGGACTAGGTCATGACATGGGAAGGCTCCAAGAAACATCTTGTAGGTACCCACTTCATCATAATAGAAGGTCTCTCAATTTATTTGAGCTATTTGAAATCTTATGCACATATAACTCCTAACTAACTAAAACAAATAATAAAATAAAAATCAAACAAAATCTTAAAAACCTAGGATACTAGTATCCTAGTAAGATTTGAACTCTATTAGCGCCTATATATTTTAATAGTTTCCTGGTAAGCTTCAAAGTTCAAAGTCCACGTAGTTCGAACTAATATAGGACTCATCCTATTGTAGGAAATTAACTACATTCATGCAAATATTATCACAAAGCTTATCTTTCAACAATCCAGACTCATTTAGAACTTTATCCTTTAGAGACTTTGTTTTGTAAAATAACTCTTTTTGTAAAAATAATTCAATTTTGAAAACAACTCTTATTTGAAAATCCTATTTAAAATATAACTCTAAATAAGAATCATATTCAAATTAGGTTTTATTTTAAAAGAAATCGATTTTGCAAAGAATTGATATTTTGGATTAAATAGAATTTTATTTGGAAACTGATTCTCAATCCAAAAAGTCCATTTTGAAATAAAACTCTAAAATAAGTGAACTTTCGAGGAAGCGAGTCTCTTGAAATTAGGGTTACTTAGAATTACCCAAATATACTTAATTAACCAATTAATCCTAATTAACATATGTGTTCAATAATCAATAATATGCAGCAGAAAAATAAAGCACAAATAAGAACACAAAGATTTAACAAGGAAAACCCCAACAGGGTAAAAAACCTCGGGAAGACAACTTACAAAACTCCGACACTACTAACTAACACTTGAGTCCACAAGCCAAGTAGTTCACGCCATCTTTAAGATTATTATCGAATGAGTCTACGAACGAGCACAGTCTTCTCGTATTGAGCTCCACGATATGTCTTCGCAGCCCACAATGTACCAACAGTACATCAACACCATAACTGACAGCAACCACCGGAGATCCACCGGCAAAACCAAACCACCTTGGAAATCCACCAAGGCTAACAACGGTGAGATTTGATCCCTTGAATCCCTCTAAACACAACTGTATGTGGTTTAAAACCTCTCAAGATCGATGATCAAGAAGATAAGAAGAACATGCAACTATAAGCTAAGCACTATAGAAAGCGTTGCATGCTATGGAGGCTAGGGTTTCTAGGTTAAAGATGAATCAATATTTTCCTCATATGTAAACAACGCTAAAGCAACCTATTTATAAGCTTAGAAAAGTTATCCAGTCTCGTAGAAGTTGTTTTAGGTCAAAACACATCAAAATCTACAGAAAATAGAAGATTTTCCAAACTTCAACGAGTTGGATCGATCCTACCTTATTGCTTGGATCGATCCATCTCATTCTGCCTCAAGGATCGATCCTACTAAAAAGGCTGGATCGATCCACCCATTTCTCAACGATGGGAAGTGTCCCTTACCGTTGGTAATATCTTTATTTTATTTCTAGGCTATCTGTTTATTTTTCTCAACAATTTTATAGACTTCAAACCTCTATCTTCAAGAAATCTTCAAGTAAACTTGATCTCGACGCTCTTTGATGCTAGATGGCTTGTGAAACAACCAAACAACCTAAACTAATACAACTGAACTTGTGTTTTGGAAACCGGAATTAGCCATCACATGAATAAAAAACCTAACAATAAGAATTGTATTCGAAATATGTTTTTTCCACAAAACACTTTTATTTTGAAAAGGATTTGAATAAAAAATAATTTCATTTTGAAAAAAGTCTCTTAAGACTAAAATCCTAACCAAATTGAAAGCTTTAACATGACCATAATCACTTACGATAGGGGGAGTTCTAAGAAGATAGGAAACCTCACTTATCCTAAGTTAATATAAAGGCTAATTCTAACCTAAATCTAAAGTTAAATTGAACCTATGCATGTTTCTAAGTCATAATCAATTCTGGACAGCAACTAAATCATGCTTAAATCATGCTCTAAAATAATGCAAATAAAGTAAAAATAACAAATATGCTAGCCTATATGTTCCTACATGATCTTAGAGGTAGTTTCTAAGCTAAAACACCCTAAAATCAATTAAAACATACATTAAAAACCATTTTAACATTCTGGACAGAATGTTAAACTATCTTAAAACCATGGTTTATATGAATTAAAAATAACAATAAACATGAAAAATGCTAACTAACAAAATCCTATATGCTAATATGCAAAACTATACTCAAAATATGACCTTAAGGGTCTCAAATAAATACTATCATGTGAGCTAACATGCTATCATCAAAGTAACTATGCTAATAATTATGCTTCTAATCACATAAAACCACAATCATGCATACTATATCCTATAAACTTCTACATCCTAATATGCTTTAAAAAAGAAGAATAAAAAGAAGAAGAAGAAGAAACCCTAATCATGTTACTAGAAGTAGAATAAGAAGAAGGATAAAAAACTTACCTTGAAACCTTCAAGCTTCAACTATGTTGAATGATCCTTCTTTCTAAGCCTCCTTCAGCCTCCCTAATGGTCTTCTTCAACAACGCATTAGCCTCCAAACTTAGATCCTTCTCCCTTAACTTCCTCTCTCTCTCTAAAGCTGGAAAATAAAAAAAAACGCCAAAAATCCATAGAAAATTAAATGCTTAAAATCCTAAGCTAAGGTCTTTATTTATAAAAAAAATTGTCTCAAGCATGGACGATTGAGATTGAATATGATAAGAATGATCCAAGGATTCATATTGAGTCCTCTAAGGTGTTAGGATATCATATTAGGCCAAAAAACTTGAAGAAAATAGGATAAAAGGGTAAAAGAATCCTAAAATTCAAAAAAAACTCGGAGTTGGAGTGAAATTAGGGCAAAGCCAACAAATGACCATCCAAGGCTTGGATGGTAACTATCCAGCCCTAGGATAGTAGCCGTCCAGACCTTTGACGGCCATCAGAGGGCTTGTTCAATTTTTGTAAAAACCCAAGTCCTAGCCTTTTGGGACTTTTCAACTTGTTATGAGTATAACTAGCCATTATTGGAGCATCAACTCTTCATAACTTTATTAGCCAAAAGACTATAGTTGATATGGACTTTCAGTTATATGATAATAAAGATTACTTACTTGGTGATAAAATTTATATGAAACATAAATATTAGATTTACTATCTTGTTTATAATTTTATCATATATAAACTGTAGCAAATGAATTTTTATTGCCAAACAAGAATACTAAGCACTTTATGCAAGGTTAATTGTGTCAATTTAGGATTATAAGCAACTTCATCAAATGGTATCCAAACAAACAATTAAAGCACTTTTAGGATCAATAACACTTTTAAAATACTATACGCACAAATTTCGAGTCCTGAAATCAATTGACAAAAGAAAAAGTGGACGTATAACAATTTTATTAATTTATATAAAAAAAATGGGTACAGTACTTTGTTTGTATATTCTTTACAAAAGAATAAATCTTCTTATTCGATCTCCTTTAATGGCTTGATGGTCCAAAGGCTTGAAAGCTTGCTATTGAATCGAGCTTTGTCAGCTCCTCTTCAAACATGTGGATTGATATAAATGATTTGAATTCAAAGGCAGTTTTATCTCGAACAAGGATTTTGTGAACTTTGATTTAAGGGCTTGGGCACTTGATCTTAAATCGATCTTCACAACTCTTTTTATTGGAATGATTAAAGGGTTTGATTTGAGTCCAAGCTCTTTAGGGCTTGATCTCTAATGAGGGTTTGGTGAACTTTGATTCAAGGGCTTGGACACTTGATCTTGAATCGATCTTCACAGTTGTTTTTGCTATAGTAGTTGAATGACTTGATTTGATTAAATTCGAGGACTAAAAGCTTAATCTCAAATCGTCTTATCCTTTGAATCTTTTGAGATTCAAAGAAAGTTGAGGGAGACCCTTTAATCTTGTGAGTGATTCTCCTTTTTGTACAAAGTGTTAAACACTTAAAGGTCTAGAGTTTGATAGAGCTTCAATGCTGTGTCTGGCTGAAGCCTTTTGTAATGAATGAGAGCCTCTCATTATTAGGCAAAGTTAGGGCTCTTAGTTTGGAATCTTGAATTTGAATCCCTTAATTTAAAGAAGGGGAAAATACATTTTGCCCCTTAAACTATTACTGTGTTACAAATTGCCTCCATATGGTTTTAATTGCAATACATTACCCCCTTATAGTTTCAAAATGTGACAAATAACACTCTTGTGTCCGTTGATAGCTGCGGAACAGACAAATAATGAATGACAGATATATTCTTGATTACAGAAATCAGATTCTCTATCATTACGTCTGTCTATCCCTCTATAATTTTACTCTTAATTTTCTATTGCTAAGCTCTTATTAATGAGTTTCACTCTTAATATATTCTCCATCACTAGGATCTTATTGATGGCATGTCAACTAAGAGTAGGTTTGCTAACCATTATTTCTCTATTTCACTACCAATCAATGCACATAAGGGTTGTTATTTGCCACATTTTGAAACTATAAGGGGGCAATGTGTAGCACAGTGATAGTTCAGGGACCAAAATATATTTTCCCCTTAAAAGAATACTTGCCAATTTAGAGAATATATGATTTTCTCATTTTTGGCATTTAATTTGATGAAAGGTTAACTTTATCATGTAGTGATGTGGCATTTCATATATTAATTGTTAGGGCTATATACTAAAAGCCATGTTTTTATGTAATAGACCATAGTATTTATTTATTAATAAATTCTGATATTGCATTTTAAATGAGAATTTGTATGCTCTATGTTTGCATTATATTATTTTCTAATGTAATGCATGTGTGTCTTTTTATTCTGCATAGTAGATGATCTGGTGTGTAGAGTTCGGCTTACGCACAGAAGATCAGATTATCAGTTCTTGTAGAATATAAGTTTATTGTTCACAATCTGAGATGGAGTTGGACACACCATCGGTAAGATTGTAGCACATGATTTCAGTAGGTTTGTCTTGACTACGGGGAATGGTTTAGTTTCAACTTCTTGTGCTAGTACACTTGTGTGTATTGAACGGGACCGTATTGAGGTAATTATTTTATACTGACACATAAAATAATTAATACCTCATGGTTATTATGAATACTTATACTCTTAATCCCGAAATAATTAATGGACACATGCATTTATTTTTAGTTATTTTGATTCATAAAGAGTTAGATCTTTATAGGTCAATAATCTCATTGAGTTGGATAACTGCATTAATTGTATGGTGAATATTTATTATTGACGGAATCCACATCCTGGTATAGGGATTGATGATACCCCCTTGAGGATACTTATAAGTTTTGATTATGTCAAACCCTGTAGGTGGATTTTGTATTCGACATATCAAATAAGTTAAGTGGAAGGTCTCAAGGAGATTAATAGATGTTGATTAAATAATATTGTAAGTAATTTAATTTAATCAACGGGTATCTGTAATCTTAACGTGGGGAGATTAATAAGTATTTAATAACAAAGAGCTCGAAATTTATTTTCGAATAAGCTAGGGAGTGCAGTTATAATTCTTTAGTGGAATGAATTATAATTAATGTAAATAGGTTTTAATATTTACATTGGGAGCCCGAAACTTATCTGCCTTTAGGTCCCTACTGTATCCTATATATATGCCATGTTGGGCAGCCTCTAGGTTAAGATGAAACACTCTCTCTAAACCCTAGAGGCAGCCGTCCAACAAGGAGAGCACAAAGAGAGACACTCTTTCTTCACGTTCTGGCATAGGAGGAATACGGTAGAAGGCTTGAAGAGTTCGAGCAATCTTTTGCAGTTTGTCATTCATTAAGATCAATCCAGACATATCTCAAAAGTACGAATTCTTCTATATATGTTAAAGGATTCGGATTTATTTTTTTTGTGGGATGATCCATAAACACTATCACGAGTTCATGGGATTTCCGCTCCCAACATTAATGTATGTCAATTGTTGTGGGCCCATCCTATTTTGACTAGTCACAAGTATATGTGTCATTTCTACGAAACCAGAACCAATTTCAGGGACCAAAATATATTTTCCCCTTAAAAGAATACTTGCCAATTTAGAGAATATATGATTTTCTTATTTTTGGCATTTAATTTGATGAAAGGTTAACTTTATCATGTAGTTATGTGGCATTTCATGTATTAACGTATGTCAATTGCTGTGGGCCCATCCAATTTTGACAAAACACTGTGTTCATGTGTCATTTCTACAAAACCAGAACCAATATCAGTTTTAGCTTAATTCATTGGCCGGTCAAAGGTCAAATGTTTGAATTATTGACTGCTGACTTATCGATCATCGCCAAATAAAATTGACTTTTGCCTCGGCAGTATTAGACTTCTTTTTTTTGCTACAAAAGCATAAATTAGTAAATTACAACTATCCCAATCAAGCCCTAGAAAAGACACAATTAACTAAATAAAATTATATATTGTCAGACCATTAAATGCTTAACTTCTTATTTTTGACTTGTTTAAAGACTATTACCATCAGTCACCGGATGATGCAAATAGATGCATCTTTGCATGGTTGGATGCCTCTTGGTAAGCTTGTTCACTACGTACCCTCATGTGCATGGCTTAATTAACCCCCTCAAATCACCCGGTCCCTTCAACTACATATCAAAACAGCACTACTACTGGTTCACTGCACACATGTGCCAGTGCCACGTGTACATCTCATTTCAAATCCTTTTTCAACATATGAGAAGGGTTCTTGTGAATGCAACCTTAAGACCAAATGTCAAATAATTTAGCGCCTAATTAAAAGTGTTAATTAAATTATACAGTTTAACCATATATACATATATGCTGGTTAGTTTTTATAGCAAAAGACAACCAAATAGCAGCAACAATAGCCATTGCAATTCACAACGTACAATTAATAATATTAATTCCCACTTGCAATTGCAATTCATTTACATACAAACATGACATTTCAAGAAGATGAAAGGTAAGTCTGTCTCTTGTTATTCCTTGGGAGTTTTTTTATCTCCATCCTCCTTCAATTTCAGCTGGAGAAGGGTAGCCTGCAAAATATTTATATAAAAAAAAATAGCAGTTGATCCATCAGTAAGTTAGCATGTGGGGTACGTAGTCCATGGACCAGTTCACTTGAATGGTCGGATCAATATTATGCATGAAAAATTCAATATGCATCTTCTTTTACGCTATTTGGATGCTTTATGTGTTGCAAGCTAGGAAATGTGCAGAGTTAGAATGTGTTCCGTTCCCATTCAATTAATGTTGTTTAGGGTCCACTGTCTTATTATGCAAATACGTAGAGTGCATGCCCACTTCATATAATATTGAAGATTAATTAGAACCATATTAATTAAGCTCAACCCTCTTAGGACCCAAAAATTGACAACGGGACCATCAATAATACCTCATTTAATTTTACAGCAATGCTTATATACAAACATAATTATTATAGTTAAAAAAAATTAACACAAACTAACGAAATGTAGTCTTTTTTCTTTCTTTTCATTTTAAATCAAAATAATATAATCGGCCTTCACCCAGTACTTTCAATACTTGCTTTCTCGCTATAATTGATAAGAGAAGCACCAATTTTAAGTAAAAATCCTTGGTAATTATGAAAATCATTTTCCTTTATAAGTTTATTTTTCAACATGAAATTTTAACACGTACACAGGAGCACTAAAATTGTAAAAAATGCATGTACGTAGAATGTAACATTTCTGCATGAACATGCATGTATAGTAATGTTAGGCTCACCCAAGTTTGAGAGAAGTGTCTGAGCTATCGTCCTCTAGAGGAGGTCCACTATTGCAGCTGTAGACATTGGTGACCGACTCCGATGACTGGCCTTCTTCATGGATATTCATGTTATCTGATTCCACAGCAACAGGTCTTTTTCCTTTAGTCATCATCATCACCTGCAAATCCGAATATTTTATCACCCTACCTCACAATGTATGTGTAGACCAGAGTGGATCCATGAATGACATGCATATTGGAAATTCTTACTCTCTGTTTTAATTTCCTGTTCTCTTCCATCAGCCAAGCTCCCTGCACATTTTAAATTGAAAAAACAACATGAACAGAAAAAGTAGAGAAACATTTACCATATATATATATATATATATTGTTTACAAGAACAGGCCTAGAGAACCCATGATGGCATGATCTATCTTATACTTAACCCATTTTCTCATCCTCTCTCACCATCCGGGCTAGCCCCAATAGCAAAAAGTAGGGAATTTAAATTGACCTGTCCTAACAATATTCTGGCTGGTTTTTTTTTTTTTTTTTTTTTTGTTTTTTTTGGGATGTTGTTTTTGGCTTATGCTGTAACCTCGATCTTTTATTTAATAAATCTCTTTTTGGCTGATCAAAAAACACAATATTCTGGAAAATATTGCAGCTCGAAGCCTCAAATACATTAATAAACTCAAAACTACACCTCTGTTTGGATGAAAGAAGGGGAAAAAAGAACAAAAAACAAAAAAACAAAACAAAATGATGAAAAATACTATAGAGAGGAATTCATTTCAATATAACTTTCAGTATTTTTCTTTTCCTTTCCTTACTCTATGGGATTCAAAGAAAGCCTACAAGTGCATTTAAAACTTGGAAGCAAATGGAAGGAAGAATAATATTGATGCAGTTAGGATTGCTTAGAGTTCAGCACTAAATTAGGGATTTGGGGTTAGGGTTTTACATGAAAAGGTTCAGGGGTGATTAGGATTTGGTTAAGCGTTTTATGAATTGATTAAGGGTTTCATTAGGGTTTATTTGAAAAGTTTTAGGTCTGGTTGCGCACGCAGTGATTTTATTTTATTCTCAAAAGTATTTTAAAATAAAAAAGGAGAAGAAAAAACATAAGCATTAACTAGGGTTTACTAGGCAACACTTTGGGTTTTCTAAGCAATCACAATTAGGATAGAAAACAAAAATTATAAATTCAACTTTATATTATTAACTCCAAATAGTAAAAAAAAATTTGAGGAAGAATTACAACCCTTTTCTAAAATAAAATTCTAAGAATGCGTTTGGTCGTCCCAAGTGAATTGAATTATTTCATTTTTATTTTGCATATGATTATGTGAAAAACAAATCTATCCCTATGAATGGAGCAAATGATTCCCAACATTATCACAAATGAGATCAAAAACTAAATAAATATAAATGCATTTCATGAATTTCTTAAAATTGATCCCATAACACTAATTACGATGATAATTCTAACCTTTTTAAAATGGTATAATTTATGACGATGAATTTGTACCTTCTAAATAAATAACAATGGACCCATTGGATCATTCCGACAACCAAAAAGGCTATAAAAAGATTTAAGTCCTAACCCTCAAATAAATTAATTCACAACCATCCATCATAGTACAGTTAAAAGAAGCCCAAAATACCCAAAAAAAAAAAAAAAAAAACCTTTTGTGAACAGTAGCCCCACATGAAACAGCATGCATGATTACTACAGTAATACTGCATTACCTTCTTAATAAAGCATAATTTATTTACTAGAAATCCTAATATTGAATATACAGCTAACTCGATAGGTTAGCTCTGTAGAAGAATAGAATCCACTCTATCCCACATTGCCTAAATAGAAGGCTTGATGTAGCTTCATATACTTGTATGGCCCTCCACCTATAAGCTTAGGCTTTTAGGTTAGAAACTTAACATGGTATCACTCTAAGCCTGCCCATGAATAGAATTCACTCTATCCCACATCGCCTAAATAGTAGATGTCAGGGGATTGAATCTTGACATCCCGATTATTAGATAAAAGGGATTTGCAGTTGATTTCCCCCATACCTCTTTGACCCAAACCTCTTCTTATGTGCTTTCCTTCATTACTGCAACAATTTTACTCTTAGTCTCCACAACATTGATTTATTCACCCACATGATGAGTTAGAAGAACTAATAAATTCTGTACGGCAAGTAGAAGTATAACCTCTTGCAACTATAGAAGCACAGATCAGTTCGTTGCTCGAAAGAGGAATGTCATGTTTTAGTTTTGGCACAAGTTCTAGCACATCCCAAATATGAGATGAGGCCTCCTTTAACTGTTTGTTAACTTTCATTCAAAATATTTTTATAATAGCTATATCATGCCAATGGCTCTGCAACTAGTACGTCAACTTATAACCATTTTTACCCCTCAAATCCACTCTATCCCATATTACCTAAATAAAAAGCTTTCTATAACTTCATATACTTGTATTGGGCCCTCCACATCTACGCTTAGGCTTTTGGTTGGAAACTTAATACAACTATATTAATTCACGTTATTATTTTGCCATCACAGAAAGGCCTACAAATTTCTCATTTGCCTTTCCACTTTTTATTGAGCTAGCATTTTATATATAATTTTACACAAGGGGACAAAAGAAGAAAAGAAGAGAAAATATATTCAACAATCAACAAAGTGGGGAAGATCATTCAAGCCGGATCAATATATATGTGACAATTTGCAACTCTCGGATGGCACCAACTCAAGATTTGGTATGATTGATGGTAATTCACAAATACAGAATAGTTTTTATTGTAATTTGTAGGAGGAGGAATGGTGGCTGGTAAGAAGAGGAACTGTGGTTGAAAAATGGCTTTGTTTTCATTTTTTTTTTTTTTAAATGCACCATTGGAACACCACATTACAAATATAGTGATTTTGCACTTCAGCAATCTCAAATATTTCATTGAGATAGAACTACACAGTCGATTCTCTAATAACTGCGAAGTACAAATTAATTACCTGCACACACACACAAACATATATATATATATATATATATATATATATATATATATATATACACATTTTGGATTATAATAATTCAAATACAATATAATATCGCAAAGAAATCCAATTTGCTACTTTCTTGTGGGCATCAAAGAATTTGTTCAAATTATTCCAAAAAATAATTATTCTATCTGGTTTTTTCTTTGTTTGAAGGCAAAGAGAAAATGAGGTAAATATGCAGTGTTATTGGATGATTAACTCAACAAAAGCCATTTCTTTCAACTACTGAAATCCTCCTCTTTCGACCTCTCCAATGAAGAAAGTTTTACTCACATCGTAGTTAATTATCACTTTCACAATAAAGTTCTTCAAATTATTATACTAGAAAATGATCAAGACACTTAACCTAAAGTTTAAGAAAGTTTAAGTTAAACTTATCAATCAGTAGTTGAATGAAAAATAATTTATTCTTCCTTAAAGTTGCTTACAAACACAATGGAAGTTAATATTAAACCCTTAGTAATAATAATCTCCATTTAGTTCATCTCTAATCATATTTATAAACACATTATATATAGATCTGTTTTCTCTTACAATAAAATAGTATGTCATAATTAATTAATGACTTGAAATATGTTTTAGTTTGTTCTCTAACCTTTCTTTGAAGAGTGTCGATCTCATTTGCAATCCGTTCCCCCTGAAACAAATGGAAAGTTGGACGTTTAACAGTTTGACTCCAGTCTTGAGCTTGTGCATTCCAGAAATAAAATGTACACAAACCTTCGTGTCCATCACACGACTAAGTCCTCCTTCAAGCATTTTCTCTAATTGCTGTAACTCTTCTAAATTTAATCCTTGCAGTTCCTCTCCCCTCATCTGCCTGTTATAAAACGAATTACAATTTTTAATATTCCAATCAAATTTGAGAAAATATGTGAAAAATTCACTCAGCATGCAATAATTTGAACATATACCTTAGTTGATGGCTCTTATCTGCAACTTCTTTGCTCAATCTCATGTGATTGCTATTCTCCAGCTAAAATGGGGGAAAAGACATTACTGTTCAATATCATAGTTTATAATCTGAGAATTAAGCTTGAAAATTGTAGGGTGAAGGTATTTTAATATTGGGTGTTGGACTTTCCATGGAAATGATATTATTCCACTTTTTCTTCCATACGGAAATGAGTCATCGCAGAAAACAATTAATAAAAATGTTGAAATTCTAAAATGTTCCTACACTAAAGAGAAAATAAACCCATCTCAAATGTTTAAAACAATATAAAGTCTTTGAAAAAAACAAACTAAACTCATTTCAAATGCGATTTAGAAACAATGGGATGATTTCATTTCCATATGATCCAAACTTCCCTAAATGAGTGATTATGACCAAGACAAAATATGCAAACCTTGTATAGATCATATCATTACCTGCAGTTCAAGAGATGGTTGGTCCAGCTTTTCAAGGTTATTTGAGTGCAGATTATACCTTCCAAGTATATCCTTCATACTTTGAAACACAAGAGGATGACAGCTTTTCAGAATGTTTCAATATTAAAAAATATAACTGATGGTTCATTCATTAAGTTAAAATAGAAAGCAAATGAAACAATTTAATTTTGTGCAACAACATTTAATTAATTAGGATTAAGTTTTAGTCAGTGGACTCCAGGATCTATAAAGTACAAAAGAAAATTCTTAATAATAGGTTAAGCCTGTCAGGCAAGCATCGATAAATGAGACATAAAAACTGATTTATTAGCCACATATTTTCATATTTATGAACACATCGCCTTTACTGAATGATAAACAATTAAACTTACAACGGACACATGTAAACTAGTAATTCAAACAATCCCAAGTTCTTCAAGAAATTTCAAATGATGGATCTCTAGAGAAGTCAACTCATATAATTTTGTATGAATGCAATATTGCATGAACTAAGAGCCCATTTGGATAAGCTATCACTTAGGTACCGTTTGTTGCCCGTAATGGAATGTAATGTAATGTGATTACGGGTGAATCACATTACTTGGGAATGGGAATGTGTAATGTGATTACCCTCCACATGTTTGGATATGTTGGGAATGTGGAATCATATACCCACACAATTACAAGGCTGGTGTTTGGATAGGTATGTAATGTAATTTTCAATTCTTAACATTTGACCATAATACCCTCATCATGGATTTGTTTTTCAAAATATCACCATTTATTTAACGATAATTTTTTCAAAAATCAACCGTCGGGTCGGATCACTGTGACTTTTTACAAGCATGACATAGAGAGGATGAACATATAATCCAACATTTAAATTTTTTACTGATTTAAATATTTATATAAAAAAATATTTATAACTACCATTGCCCCCCCCCCTGTTTTGAAAAAAAAAATTTTTTTTTTTTTTAAATATTTTTGAGGGTTTTAGAATTTTTTACTAAAACTTTTAAAACTTTTTTAATTTTTTACATTATTTTATGAAATGTTTTCATTGTTTTTATGTTTTTATTTTTTACTCCTTTTTTTTCCGATTTATATATTTATATTAAAATTACTATTAGTATAAAGTCAGATAAATTAATAGATTGTTTTATAAATTATTAAAAAATAATTGATATTTTGTTTAAAAAATATACTGAAGAAAGCCTTTATATATATATATATATATATATATATATATATATATATATATATAT
>JAESVK010000050.1:265339-279835 GCA_017140935.1 Hamamelis virginiana | reverse complement strand
ATATATATATATATATATATATATATATATATATATATATATATATACATTCTTGTTCGGAGAGAAACTCACCGACAACCACCACCGATGGGTTACGAAATAGCGATAGGAGGGTCAGCGAAGCCCGATCTGGTTGGCGCGGCAATGTCGACAACGGTGAGCTCCTGCCAGCAACGTTGACGCAGGTCTCTCTCTAGTCGCCTTCTCTCCTTTATCTCCTCTTTCTTTATTCTTTCATCTTCTCACCGCTGGCCGTCGCTGCCACCTTCTTTCTTCTTTCTTCTTCTTCTCACCGCCAGTCGTCGCTGCCTCCTTCTTTGATCTTCTTCTTTCTTTTTTATTATTCTTCTTCTTCTCACCGTCTCTGCCCTCCTCCTCCTCCTCTTTCATCTTCTTCTTGTGTGTGGGCTGGGGTTTGGAGTTAGGACATGGTGGTAATTATCATTTTTACAAGGGAATGAAAGAGGGGCACGCTGGTCATATTTAAATTTCATTAAAGCTTTTATCTGCAATCAAGTTGGATTACCACATTTAAAAATGGAATGGGATTACCGCCTTTGAGGGAATTTGATTACACCTAGTATTCCACATTACGGGACTTTTGCAATGGCCAAACAGGGTAATGCAATGTAATGTGATTACACATTACATTACAGATTACAAGCAACCAAATGGTACCTTATTGTTTTCTACTTTTAAAAGCAAAAAAAGTGAAAGTTTACTTTTAGTAGTTGAATTAGTAAGAATTTCTCGCTACCCCAACTTTTAAAAATAACTTTCAATACTCTACACTATAAAAAAACTTAAAAACACATTTTTAAAAAAAACTTTTTAAAGCAAAAAATAAAAAGTGTAACTTATCCGAATGGATCCTAAGTAATTCAATGTGCCTCCAAAGATACCCATAGAACAATAACTAGTTCAAAAAAGTTCATTGGAGATTTCTAAGCAAACAAAGGATGTTAGAATAAAAAAAATAAAGAAAAAGAAAAAGAAAAGATTGGTAACCGAGTCAACCATGCCTCTTGTTTAAGGTCAAACTAAGAGCAAAACTATGTTTGATTTATTTCTACCAACATAAAACTAGGGATGTAAAATGAACCAATTGGTTGGCATTCAACTCATTAACAACTCCTAAATAGACTTCAAATCATGGTTGGTGTCATGCTTGTGCTTGGTGTCCTGGTTGTAATGAAACAATGGATCACATTTTTCTTCATTGTGATGTGGCATGGAGAATCTAGTTCTTTTGCCTTTGGTGGTGGAATATTGAATGGGTAATCCCCCAAACAAATTTTCAATTAATGGTAGAATGGTGGTTTGTTTCTAAGTCAAGGAGTTGTATAATGTTATATGGGATACTTTGTTTTATTCAGCGTTGTCGTCCTTATGGTTAGCTAGGAATGTTCTTGTCTTTAACAAGAAGTTTATGGGTTGGCGTAATATTGCGGAGCTAGCTCTATTAAGATTATGCTCTTGGATAAAAGCAAGGTATGAGGATTTTGGATAATTATTGCATGAGTTTCATCAAGCTACTATTGAGGGAATTAGATAGAAGTTCTAAAAATGTTTTGAAGCATTTCAAGCGTTGTGACTAGTTGCCTCCGGAAGTAGGGTGGTTCAAATTTAATGTGGATGGTTCCTCTCTTGGAAAGCGCTGTAAAGCAGCTATTGGGGGGTGCTTCGAGATAAAAATGGGGCTTTTATTTGTGTTTTTTTTCGAATCGATTGAGGATGCAGATTCGAATGAAGCAAAGTTAAAAGCAATTATAAGAGCCAAACTTTGCTGCATCTGAATGGGTTGGCTTGAAAGTTGAAAATTTTAATAATGGAAAGTGATTCATAGGTGGCCTTGTCACGAATCATAGGCGTTAAGGTTTGTCCTTGGAGATTTTGTTACATTTTGAATGAGGTATCTATGTTTGTGATCATATTGGCATAATTCAGTTTCTGTACTATCATAGAAATGGGAATGAGATTGCTAAATTTTTTGCTCTGGTAGAGATAGAGTGGCTCCTTTTCTAGCTTAGTTGTGAGACGCATTTTGAAGTTACAACTTGTTGGTATTGATTGATTGTTCCTGGTTGGATTTTTCTACAAACTGGGAGTATGTATTAACGTTGTTGGCTCAAATCCTTTATCTTGGTGGCTGTTTTTTTTCCCCTCAATTTCTTGTTGAGGTATTTTGGTTGTCTTTTTTGGATAGAGTGTTTTGTCTTTGTTGGGTTTCTATTTTGGAGTGTTGCTTTTGAGGGTTTCTTGTAAGGGTCATCAATATTCTGGTAGGATTTTTGTTGTTATTGCTGGTCTTTGGTTTGTAATCCATTCTTAATCCAATAAATTAAATTTTTGCTAATTAAAAAAAAAATAGATTTCAAATCAAGTACTTAGCTTGGTTGCATAATGAATTGATGCAACATGCATACACAGCTGAGGAGTTTTCTGCATTAATTAGGGGACCATCGAAGGTCAAAATAATCCTCCCAACTTCATACAACCATAACTTTGCGCACGAGTATCTGCTTTTCATGAGCCATCCTAATCCGAAAGTTCATTTCAAGCTTTGTACCATCCTCGATCACTATGATGATAGAAGTGAGTTTTGACCCCAAAAAAAGCTGTTTGAAGGGTGTTTAGGCTACTTTTAGTAAAAATTTAGCTTTATATATATAATTTCATTTGGGGAATTTGGGGAGTTTAGCTTTCAAAGATTCAACCTGCTCTAGTTCTCTTCGGAAAAATTATGCTAAAAGTCATTTTGAAATAATTTGGCAAATAATATGTTCCTCCTTCTTCCAACAAACTTACTTTAATTTAGTTAAAGTTAATGCCACCTACAATCCTTTCTATACTCATTCCTCCCTCCCTCCCTCTTTTTCTCTCTCTCTCTCTCTCTAAAGTTAATGAAATACTTTTCCAGCGGCCAAAGTTCATTGCGTCGATGGCCAAAGATTACTATACTGGAGCAAAAGTTCACTACACCAAAACAAAAAGTTCACTAAGCCAGAACCAAAGTTCACTACCGGAACAAAATGTTCGCTATGTCGGAATAAAATTTCACTACGATAGAACAAAATTACTATGTCAAAGCAAAAAATTAATTTCATCAAAACAAAGAGCATCAACGTTTAAAGTATACAAGAGAAAAGAGTAAATCAAGTGTTGTTTGCCTTTTTTTCGCTTTTTGTCCATTCAAAATACTATATTGAAACCATGTCAAACATTTAAAAAAAAATAAAAATAAAAATAAAAGAGAAAGAAAAAGAAAACATGCCAAATCCCTATATAATCCATTTATGTTCCCATTTTTCCACAATATTTTCACTCTCTTCCACACTCTTCAAAATAAAATAAATAAATATAAAATAGAAAAAGCAAAAAGGGCATAAAAAAAGAACAAAAACAAAAATAAGACGATCCATCATCTTAGTTTTACTGTGGTGTAAGCTTGTGCTATGCTCATGCTTTGTCTAACTTGAATCTTATCCCTTAGGCTCGTCCCGAGCAATGGAAGTGGTCTTCCCAACAATAGCTCGCAAAATCACTTCCAATTCTCTCTCCACAAATGTCTATATCCTCTAACTAGAATCCTCCAACCTTCACACCAAACTCGAATCAACTCAATGTAACTCGCAAGAAAACTTCCATGGATGCCATGGCCAAGGTTGTCAACTTTATACCGACTGAAACCTTAGCTTAGGAATGGTGGAGATCTTCCAAGGCTTGTTTGCACAAACATGAGAGAGAGAGAGAGAGAGAGAGAGAGAGAGAGAGTTTTTAGCAACTCGAGAACACCATGGCCAAATTCGTCTAGAATGAAACCCTAAATAAGGTGGAGAGAGAGAGAAAGGGGGAAGAGAGATGAGGCCAATCGAGCAAAAGAGAGAGAAATGTGGTGGGTTTTGAGTTATTTATTGTTAAAAGGGCAAAACTGTCATTAATTTGGGCATCTCCAATGGAAGCTCCCATTAATTTGGTATAAAAGAGATCTTTGAGCATCTCCAATGGGAGCTCCCATTAATTTGGGCCTCTTATTTCCATATTTGGGAGTGCTACAGTATCAAAATGAGAGCTCCTTCCATGTTTGGTACTATTATGCTCCAATGGGGAGCACCTATATTTGACACTATTGTATTCCAATGAGCTTTATATTGGAGGAAAATCTAACGTGGAATAATTGGGAGGAGATGCCCATTGGCAAAATATTTTCCAAATATGGGAGTCATTGATGTCATTGCTAAATTTGGGAATCACAAATGGCACCCCATAAAAACCATTTTTACCATGGCTCCCAAATTGGACAATGGAAGCTCCAAATGGGGAGCCCATTGGAAATGCTCTTCGCAGGACTTTAGCCATGATGCATTTCTATTATGGAACTTTTTACCAAAAACTCCTTTTTCGTTTTGTATTATTTTGATTTTCTAGAGTTTGAATTTGTTTTCTATTTTGTTAACGAGTTATTTAAATTCATTGGAAAAGTTTTTGTGCAAAAGTAGAATTTTTCATTCTTGATAATTTTCATATTTTATACTTTTCCTAGATTATTTATATTTTTTGGGCTAGGATTTTTGTGCTACAATTAAATACCAACTTTGTAGCCTTGTTGAGGCAGTTCAAAAATTTATTGAATAAGAGTTCTCTTCTCTTTGATTTTTCCTATACCTCTTGGTATTCGTTTGGGAATCGCCAAGTTAGTGGAGAAAACCGACCGTTCAAAGGTAGATGCCATAATTCTTCATATTTTTGTGGAGAAAATCGACCGTTCAAAGGTAGGTTGTGCTAATCGGATTTTCTTCTACACTCTCTACATCATGAATAAAGTTTAAATAACATGAGGCTTGGATCAATTAGGCTCAACTGAGTGGTGATGTTAATCAATCATGGTTGACCACCCATGCCTTCAAGCCTATTGAGATAGGCTGATTGGGCTTGGGTAGCTTGTTTACACCCATGCCTGCAATCATTTTTCAATATATTTGTCAAAGTATTTTTTTACTTACCTTTCAATATATTTGTCAAAGTATTTTTTTACTTACCTTTTAGAAAGTTAAAGCTCTCTAATCCTCCTCAAATGTTAAAATAGTTATCATACTGGTAAAGTCTTCTGGTTGTTGTACTAGCTAGAGACTTAGGTTCGGGTCCGCTTTCATCAGGGTGGGAAATGTTTAAGGGAAAAGAGAAGGCTTAGTGGAAAGGAGAGGGCTACCTCCTATTGTATAGCTCCTAAGTTCAAAGAACTTCTTGACAAAAAAATAAAAAAAAAAATGTTAAAATAGTTATGAAAGTGATTAACAGCAGAAATGTCACACATCATTTGCTATTTTTCTCTATACTAAATTTAGTTTTGTTTTCTGGTCGTTAAAAGACAGCAATTTTGCAAACATAATGTTCGTCACAAAAATTACATACAAATTCTTTAGATAACCTTAAAACTGTAAATATCAAAGGATGAATATTTTGAAATCACTTTTCAAAACCTGATAGTGGGGAAAAACAGAAAAATAAAATTAGCCTCATGCATGTCTTCAACAAAACACCTGTTCGTGCTTTTGGTTTTGAGTTTAATTTAACCTTAATAGGAGTCCTCTAGAACAAGATCAGAATTTTCCAATGAAAATATCCCCCTTTCACAAATATGTTTTAGAAACTAATACAAAGGACAATAATTGTATACTTCACTCAATAAGATTGCTCCCAGTTGTGAAAGTATATATATATATATATTAGGAATGTTATTATAAGGTGCACCTTGTGCAAAGTTGCGTAAGGGTCACTATAGGGCCAAATGTAGATCAGATTTTGAAAAGCTGACCGTTGGATTAGATGAACTACTTATGAATTTCATGTTCGCCAAAAATCACAATGATCCAACATTTGGTTTATGAAAAATGTCACAATGAAAAATTGCGACTTTTTTGTGCTTTAAAATGTTACCAGTTTTTGCCCGAAACCAACCATTGGATCATTTTGATTTTTTGTGAACATGAAATTCATAAGTAATTCATCTAATCCAACAGTTTGTTTTTCAAAATCTTCTTTGCATTCAGCCCTATAGAGGTCACATGCATTACTCAACTTTGCATAAGGTGCACCTTATAATTAATTGCATCACTATATATATCCCATGTGAACCTTGATGCAGTTACATGGCAATTCGGGCCTAGATCTTCTAAATTTGTTTTCTAGTTTGGCTTTAAAGCATCAACATTACTTATTAATGCGATAAAGTATTCTAAATTAAAGTGGCCAATTAGACTAAGCACCATCAAGATACGCCAACATGAAGCCATCAAGTCTTTCAAACTCAGATTTACTACATGCAAAAATGGCAGCACAAGTTGTAGAAAAATTCAACCAATGTCTTTTATTTTTCCATTTTTCCTTTCTACATTGTGTATGCCTACTTGCTAGTTTTCTTCATGTGTGATCGCAAACAACACTTGCTTCACATGATATAAGATAAAGTAGGAGCAAAAGTGGGGGTTCGTAGATTTTGGTAACAACCATCAAAATTCAACAAGTTCACTGGGATGGACCTTAGCGACCATTATTTTATGGTAACAACTCGTCCAATCATCACCTTACTTGACGCCTATTTTAACAATTAATCTTCAAAATTTCCATTAAGACTTGTATCATATATCATATTAATGCCATATATATATCTAATATATAACTTCTTAAAAGAAAAAGAATATATAAGATAAATATTCAATTAGCTGTTTAGATCCAAAGCGCACACAGCTTTTCCATGTAGCTCGATCTCCTTGTTTCTGATCAGTTATTAATGGTTCAGATAATGAACAAATAATTTTATTGCATATAACAACATGGGAGCTAGGAGAGAAAAGGATTCATGAATCATGCGAAATGGAAGAACATCGATCAACATATCTCGATCTACTATTTGATGGAATATTAATGCATGAAGAATTTTTCATATTGTAATTTTTAAAAGGCTCAAAGACTGATAACACCCACAAGTAGTTATTCTAGTTTTTAATTAGGTAGAGGACGCATTAAACGCTAACACATGCGGCTACTACCTGCTAGGCCTCAAACAAAGTGGAAGAACATTTTTGTAAATGAAGTGATCGATCTGGAATAATCCTATTAGGGTTTTTGGCTTCTAAAACAATCGACAAGAAATGAAATAGCGGGAGATACGAGGTTTTGGAACTCAGCTCAAGTGGAATCTCGCTTTTATTCCTTTTGTTTTGGAACATCAAATTCTCTCAAACCTTCCATTAATTAATCCATGACAGCACCTAGGTTTTCAAACCCTCTCTCTCTCTCTCTCTCTCTCTCTCTCTCTCTCTAAACATATACATAGATAGATATAGATATATACTATGAGAGAATAAGGGAAAAAAGAGAGAAGAAGACATTGATGACATTAATGAAGATCTCTTCGATCTAAAAATAGAAAACATATAAATATATACGAGGACGAAAAATGAATAAATACCTTGAGCTGGAAAACTCAAAGAGCTTTCCAGTAGCAGAGAAAATGATGAGAGCAACTTCAGCATCGCAAAGAACAGCGAGCTCTTCAGCTTTTTTGAAAAGCCCTCGTCTCCTCTTGGAGAAAGTCACCTGCCTTGCTGTCAAGTTATCAATCTTCCTGATCTTGATCTTCTCTCTCGCCATTCTTCTTCTTCTTCCTCCTCTGCCAAAACCCACAAGCTAGTCTTTTCACATTTTCTATATACATACATATATACACAAACAGCCCTAGCTACTTATTCACTCATGGGTTTCTTCTAAATTTAGTAATCAACGACCGTAGCAGAAAACCCTAGTGAAAAAACCCTTTTTTCTGATCTGGGTGAAGAAACCCAATAAAACCCACGAATCATTCCTCATGAACATGCACACATGACACACTACTAGAGGAAGATGTGTGGATTAATGGGTTTTTGTTGGTTAAATTTTACCTTGTTTGAGGAATATGTTTTTTTGGAGGCGGCTCACCCAACTGCTCTTTGATCACAAACAACAACAAAAATGTCACCAATTAGAGAGAGAGAGAGAGAGATGGGAGTTCTCAGAAAGGAAAGGTCGTCTTCCCTTTTATAGCTAGACACGCTATTTTTATCTGCAAGTTTTCTACATTTGCCTTTTATAAATTTAGGGAAAAGATCTATCTGCGATGGGTTGCGTGGGTGACTGCGAGTAGGAGTGGGAGGACAAATGAAAACTACGAATGAGTGTATTTAGTTACGGAGTATTATTATTATTATTATTATTATATATATTACTAAAATAATTATTAATATATAAATACATACTTATATTTTATGTGGACTGATAGCTTTCCGTACTGTTGGCCATGCCGCCATCACTGGATTGGGCATTGAATTGATTACTGCAGCCGTCTCTTTTTCTTTTCGTCTCAATTTCTCGCGATAACTTCAGTCAACGGTTTTTTTTTTTTTTTTTGTTTTTTGGGCCAAAGAATTTCATCCTACATATGGAGCATGGACTGGAGCACCTCCGATTACGGGTGAAACTAGTAACATGTTAAATCCGAAATCGATCTGATTCGGTCTATTCTGACCGAATTGGAGTCAGTCATAATTCAATTCAGATTAGTTATGATTTTAATTCTTCAATCCGAATTCAATTCAGGCTGATTTTTAGATTTGGCTTTTTGAAAATATGTCCAATCTAAAATCTAAATTCAATTCTCTACTTATGTATATCATATATGTCAAAACTTGCACTGATCCAATTGTCGATTTCTGAAAAATGTTGCTGTGAAAAATTATTATGCTATAATATTTTAATAAATATTAGAATTTTTAATAGTGAGATATTTTAAAATCTGACGTTGAATCAATTTGATTTTTGGTATGTATGGTTTTGTTATTTAAAATCTTAAATAAGTAGATACTTAATTTCTTAGGCACCGTTTGGATTTGTTTTTTATAAGTACTTATTTGCTTTTTAAAAATTTTTCTAAGAAATTACATATTGCAAATTTTTAAAAAAGCAAATAAGTACTTATAAAAAATAAATCCAAACAGTGCCTCAGCTTAATTATTAGTATTTTGAACTTTTTTTATATAAATATATAGTAATTATTATGGTTTTGTTTATTTTTTTTGTTTCAAATTTTTTTCTCATTTTGGATTGGCATGTATTGAGTAATTAAGAAAGTAGGTGATTTATTTTGGATTATTGGACTAAACTTATTTTATTTTATTTATTGTTACTTTACATAATGGTTAATAGTTAATTTATATTTTATTATTCAATTCTTTAATTATGTGGAAGTATGAATTTTATTTTGTTATTTGTTATAATAGGGAAAAAAACAAGTCCTTATGTAGCTATAATTGAATTGAATATTAGGGAACTTTTTAAAATTATATACTCTGTATCAATTTTTTTTTTTTTTAATGAAGAACCGTGGTCCAATCTGGTTTGGATTGGTCCAGAGTCGATCTGAATTCAATTAGGATTGATTATGGTCCTTGAAAGCCTAATTCAAATTAGTTAGGATTGGTTCTCATTTACCCCCAATCCGGTCCAATCCAATCCGAGTTGCACCCCTACCTCCAATGCATTAGCTAAAGATGGGAATTTGGATTCTTTCGGATATTTCGTATTTGAATTTGTTTGATTATTTAAGATTTTTACACATCATTCTAAATTAAGCAAGAAATTAACAATATACTTAAATGATAGTTCAAACTTAAGAATAGAAAAATTAAAATTGGTGATCCAGAATAAGAACAATATATATATATATATATATATTTTCTAAAAGTCCAAACTCGCCTATTTCAACCAATAATCCAAATTAATTAAACATCCCTACAATTTTTAAAGGTTGGTGGCCTGGTGGGACTCATATTTTAAAAATAATAATAACAATGACACTGTCAGAATGTCACACAAAAATTGAATGGCTTTATTAATTAGTTTTTTTATAATATCTAAAGTTACAAGTCTATCATTTAAAGAGTAATAATTTAGTCAACTATAGATGATTTAGCTCCAAGTCAGCTAAGTATTTATGGGCATTGGATCATCCTATCACTTAAAAAGGTTTTTATTCATGAGATGATCCAACGGTCATAAATCTTAACTGAGTAGATCATTTCACATCATTTAAAATGGGGTCATTTAGGAAAAAATTGGAATCACCACCACAAAATGATGATACAAAATTAATTTTAAGATTTTTTAAAATGCTACAATTTTAGATTTTCACTATTATGGTTATGAAAAATGGTATAGCACCAGACATTTTAATCCGAAATTAAAAACCATTATAATGTGTTATTCTTTGAGTGATATGTAAAAAAAAAAAAAAAAAAAAAAATGGAATTGATTTGAGAGAATGAACCTCATCACTCAAAGCAGGATACATTAGGATGATTTTTAATCTCGGGTTAAAGTATTTGGCGCTTATAGTATTAATGTATTATTATAATAGTTGTCATATTTGAAATGGTTCACAATGATTATGATATTGGATTTGTATATAGAAAACAATAAAGCAATTTAATTTTCAAGGGCTGTCCGAATGCCCTGTAATAAAATAGAGGTGAGAGAGGGACAAGGAGAGGAAAATAGAACCTACTAAGATTTATAATTTTTAAAAATAAAAAATAATAATAAAAATAAAAAAGAAAAGAAATTTAAATTCAAAGTCATGTGAACCTAACATTGTTCACTTAGAGGGGCTCCATCCACACTAAGCATATGAAAATATATCCAATCCAAAATGTCCAGTCAAATTACAAAATTTCAATACACTAATAAGCATTTGGTCAAGTATTTTAGCTAAGTCTCCATTGGCTAGTCAAATATAGCTAAGAAATAGAGACTAGACATTTTAGCCTTCTCATTAAATTATCACAAATTCTTTTTTCAAAATATAATTTGAATTAGAAAGAAAAAAAAATTTAATAGTACTGATCGGTTAGCCAAAATAATAGTACGGTTGTGGTTGTGGAGTGCTTAATATTTTGGCTAACCAAAATGCCCCGAACTAAAATATTATTTAACTATTTTGACTATGGTTCGAGTTATTCTTTTGGTACTTCAAGGATCATAAATATAGATTTTAAAAAAAATGAAAAATGAAATGGAGATTAGCTAGAGTTTGGGATTGGATATATCCTTAATTACCATTAAATTTAAAATATTAGAAGTTAATTAATGGTGACTGATATATTTTTTTAAGGTAAGGTTCGGTGACACATAGTTCTTATCCATTATTCATGATTTGATACATAATTTGTAAAATCATATATGAGACAGATATTTTACAAACAGACTTTTTGATTTAATATTCTTCTTATATATATATATATTTTACATTTGTCAAAAATCACATTGATCAAACGGTTGCTTTTTTAACATACCAATTATGAAAAATTGTAATAGTTTTCCATAGTTTTTTATAATTTATTTCAAAATTATAATATTTTTTAAAAATTAGCCGTTGGATCAATGTGAATTTTAGCAGACATAATGTGTATATATAAATTATGTAATCCAACGATCGATTTCTTAAAATATCTATTTCATATATGATTATGCAAGTCATGAATTAAATTATGAGTAAGTAGCACATACGTGTCATTTTTTTTTAAATGTGTCGAGGGTGGAATATATGGTGAAGATAATGGGTAAACCGAAGGAATATATGGTAAACCCTCTACTACAGCTATACACAAGTGTAACCCGTGCTTAACATAACATAGGACGTACACACGAGGTCACGTCATACATCTGTTTTCACAATGCTTTCTTCTTTTGAGGTAAAAAAAATATATAGACCCAAGATTCTGAATTGTACGGCCTATTCATTAGGTTCTCTTAGGTGAGGGTCCAGGTCTTCCCTGGTTACTATTTCACTCCTTTGTGGTGGGGGCACCGTACATACGGCCGGGTTAGGGGCTCTTCCACTCTCACCTGCAAGCTAGACACCTTCCGCTAAAGTAAACATTTTTTTTTTTTTTTTTTAAATTGACCATTAAAAAAATATATATATATATGCGAGATTGACCTTCTCCAAAATTTTTTTGAGAGATAATCATCTGATTCGGTCAAAGTAATAAACCACTGTTACAACAACAGTTTTACATAAATACAAAAAAGAAATCAAGTCTGATCCCCCAAACCCATCTTCTCTGATCCAACTTCGAAACCTAGATTTCCAGAGTATCGAGTCCATGTTTGTTTTTTTAATCTTCTTTTCTCTGTGGTTTCACTCCTGCCCTCCATCAACGTTCAACTCTCTCACTCACGCCATTTCCTCCTTTCTCACAGTCCCTTCTTCTTCACCTTGGCAGTTATGGTGGTTTACAGTGGCGGAGAGTGGGGAGGCTGGAGGCGAAGAGTATGTGGGGGAGTTTGTCGCTGTCAATGGTTGGAGATGGCGACCTCGACGGCGAGGAAGAAGAAGAGAAAGAATAAGCAGCGGCAGTTCATGAGCGGCGGCGGTTCACGCAGCAGCATCGCAACTCTTTTTTTTTTCCTTAGTTCTACAGTTCACTCGGCGAACGCGCTGTCGTTAAAGCACCTTCGGTCTCAGATCTGTGATAACTGCAGCTCCGAGCCGGTTTCCGTCCGGTGCGTGACGGATAACCTCGTGCTGTGTCAGGAGTGCGATTGGAATGCTCATGGTAGCTACTTTGTGTCTGCCTCACATGATCAGAATCCCATTGACGGTTTTTCCGGTTGTCCATCGACTCGTGAGCTAGTTTCGATCTGGGGTTTTGATCTTGACGATAAGAAGTTTCATCGATCGTCGCCGGTGTCGAATTGGAGTTCGCAAGATTCAGTTATGCCTTTTGATTCTTGGATGTACAGATCAACGGTTATGACACTGCAGGATTTGATGGTGCCGAATGAGAATGCCATGTTGTGGGAAGCAAAAGAATGTGATTTATAAGTAGTTGGTGGAGTTACTACTTCTACGCAAGTTCTAACAAAATTTTCAAATATTTTTCAATAAACCGCTGTTACAAATAGCAGTTTATTACTTGGACCGAGTCAGAGGGTCATTCTCCCAAATATTTTTTTGAGAAGGTCACTCTCTCATATATTTTTTTTTTTTAAGTTCAATTTTTTTTAATAAAAAAAACTCTAAAGTAAATGAGAAAATATCATTTCTTGCACCGCATGATACGTTTTGTGATTGTCAAGGACTATCATGGCCTGACTAGTCTACTTAATTTTGCCCCCCTAAATTTTTGCCCACCATATTATGATTCATACGAAAATAAGCAAGAAATTCACAGTTAACTGATTGATGCATATTTAAAAAATGTGACTGTTGGAAAAAATCTATTTCTTAGATATGTCACTGCAAAAATAGTCATAATTTTTTAGTCTGAGATGTTGACATCGGATCTCTGTGATTTTTGGCATACATGACTTCCATAACAAGAGTATCTAATCCAACAGTTAGTTTACCAAATATGGATCCAGAAATTACCTATGAACTTTATATTTACTTTTGCTAAAGTCATATGTGTGTAGGATGGTTTTCCTTTAAATATGTTAGTTTCGCACTTCGATCACTTCAAACAAGGTAGAAGTTTAACTTAACTCAATAGAATAATTTAAGATTAGTCCAATTATTCAAATTAACGTGCAATAAGTGAAATTGAATGTGGGTTCTGCTTATATATATATATATATATATCTTCTAATATAAGGTGCATTTGATGCAAGATGCATCAGGTGGCCTCTTCTAGAGCCACTTGTTGAGCATATTTTCAAAAACTGACAGTTAGATTTGATGCTCCTTTTATGTATATTATGTCTGTCAAAAATCACAGTGATCCAACGGTTGGTTTCTTAAAAAACCGACTGTGAAAAAAGGGTGACATTTTGAATAACAAAAAAACCACAGTTTTTCAAAGTTACATTTTTCAAAAACCAACCGTTGGATCACTATGATTTTTTGCATGCATGATATACATAAAAAAAAGCATCAAATCCAACGGTCAGTTTTAGAAAATATGCTCAACAAGTGGCTCTAGAAGAGGCCACCTGATGCATCTTGCATCAGGTGTACCTTATATTAGCAACTATATAAATATACTTGATCCATTAAGGTCCGGACCTTAAATTAATTTGGGGTCCACTCGTCATTTCTCACATAGCTTATGGTATTTTGAAAAAACAGCCGTCGGATTAGATAATCTTCTTATGTATGTTATGCCTGTCAAAAATTACAATAATCCAACAATCGATTTTCAAAATACAGTCCGTGAACACTCTAACAGTATTTACCATTGGATGTTGTAACAACTGTTTAACAGTCTGTATACAGACTCGAAAACCGACTGTTGGATCACTATGATTTTTGGCAAACATGTCATACATTAAAAGATTATCTAATCCAACGGTCAGTTTTTTAAAATACCAATCTCAATGAAAAGTGGACCTTAAATTAAGCTAAAGGTCCAGACCCCTCTCTCTCTCTCTCTCTCTCTCTCTCTCTATATATATATATATATA
>JAESVK010000050.1:216857-253132 GCA_017140935.1 Hamamelis virginiana | reverse complement strand
ATATTGTTCTTTATGTTTGTCTCTTAAAGCTTGAATTGAGGGTTTTGGTTTGTGGTATGTTGGATTTTATGGTTGTTTTCGGCATCTTGATTCTGGCTTGTTTGATTTCCATTGCTTGAAATATTTCTTGGCTAGGAATTGAGTGAAAGTAACTTTTAGCTCTGTTTGGTTCCTGAGAAAATGTAGAAAATCTTGATTCTGGCTTATTTAATGCGAAATCTGGGCATCTGGGTGTAGACATCCATTTTTGACCATGGGAAGGGTCATGAATGGTTGCCTATGATTTGAAGTGGAATAAGGAGTTGAAACCCTAAGTCGTTCATAGTACTCTTTTGTGAAGTTAGTTAGAGGTCATTATCGCATGTAGGTTCTTAGGTCGGATTGAGTCGGTTCTTTTTGCGTTTAGTTTTTAGAGAGTCTAGGAATATCCCTGCTAAATTTCATGGCACTCTAGGTGAGGCTTGATAGGAAATAGGGCCTTTTGTGACTTGAAAGGCAGCGTTGCCCTTTGGATCACAAAAGCTCTGAATGACTGTTGATATTGTCCTGAATGGTCTCGAGGCTTTAGCATGGATATTTAGGGTGTGTTTAGTAGCTAAGTTGATCAGTGGCAAGGTTCATAGAGCCTTTGGGCTCGTGTTTGGCTCTTAAGGCCCAAAAGGCCATTTTAAAGCTCAGATTAGGGTTTCGACCGAGAATGACTGGGATTCGATCTTTTTGTCAAATCAAAGCCTTCAAAATCTTTAAAACACTTTCTTAAAATGATTTCAAAACTTGTTTCGAGAAGTAGAAACAATTTCGAGAGCAATTGGTTAGTGGATTTCAAAACCCTAAAAGGGCCCGATAAGACCAAAACAGCTAATAGGCTTGGTATCTCTCAACCCCTTGAATTTGGTTAAGGTTTTTATCCTCAAACTCTTCTAGAAACATGGAGAATCGAATCACGATCGTTTTGGCGCTTGAATTGTCGAATTTGGACTTAAAACGGGCCCGAAAAGCTGAAAACAACCGAGACGGGTCGTGAGAGGTCCAAACCAACCCTCCATGGACGGCCGCCAACCCTAAGGGACGGTCGCCACCCCTAAACGGATGGCCAACCGTCCCTAGATGGATGGTTATCAAAATCATCGCCCAATAACTGCTAATTTTCAGTCTTTCACCTACCCGAGACTCTTCCAAGCCTTGCCATGTGTCTAGCTCGGCCTTGGGGACTCTGGGATGAGTTGGGAGACCTTGGAAGGTTGGATTAGAGCCCTTGGATCATTCCTAAGAGTTTTAATCTCAGCCATTGATTAGTTTCAAGTCCCTTTAAAAATAGAGAGCCCTGAAATCAGTTAGAGGACACACATTAAGGCATTTAAAGAGCCAAATTGGTAGAGTAAAGCCTCAATGCATTACACCAACCCCCTAAACAACTTTAGTTGCATATTTGAAGTCCTTGGAGTTTGAAGAAGAAGTTAGGAGCAAGGGGAAAGAAGGCAAAAAGGTTAGTACAATTAATCTATGTGCTTGTTTTGAGGAGTTACATAAGAGTTTGCATATCTACTCTTTTTCTTCTTCTTCTTCATCTTTTCATTCATTCTTCTTTTATGTTCATGATATGCTAGGATTAGGTGCTTAGGATGAGTCTTCATGGTTAGGAGTTCTTTATATGCATGATAGGAGTTAAGCTAATATGTGTTATTTTTCTGTTTTAAGTTAGTAATGCATGTTTAAGTAAAATTTGAGTCTTTTGGTATGGTAGAATGAGTATGAGTCTTGAGTATTGTGTTAGGATAGTTTTGTGTTTGATTACATCATTCCTCTTGATCATGCTTAATGCTTGGAGTGTTATATGACTTGTGTTTGAGGGATCAAGCGAAGGTAAGCTTCTTCCCTTGTGTTAAATTGAATAGTTTTAAGCATGGTATTTGGTTGTATTAAATAGTTTTGCATATAGGGTTTTAGTCCATTGTTTTAGCATGCATGTTAGTATTTATGTTTGATATTTTGGTGAATTAACAATGGTCTTGAAGCCACTCAAAGTGAATATTCAAATCTGTCCAGATTTGAATATCTACTTAATGTGATGTAAGTACCATTCTTAAGTCATTTTTTGCATAGTTTTACATATGGTAGTTTTGGTATATCATATTAGGTTGCATGCTAGATCATTTACATATTTTTTATTTATTATTTTCATGAGTTTTAATTTATTTTTAAAGGAACATTCAAATCTGTCCATAGATTGAAAGTATTCTTAAAGTAAGTTAAAAATAATTTTTAGGGTCAAATCAACCTAGAAACATGCCTAGGTTCACATAGAATAATTAGATTGCATCTAGGACATTCTCATGCATTTTTATTAATTGTTTAGTCGCATTTTTCATGCATTTTTCATAAATTCTAGCATGCATTGTTTTCGTATTTTAGGTTGTTTAGATTAATTTAGGATGTAGTTTGGGACTCTAGGTTAGGGGAGCCACTTGGCTCCACCTAGGATTCCCTTTTGTTGTAAGAATTACATTAAAATTAGGATTTTAGTGAGTTTTGGATCCTATTTTCAAGAGGATTTTCAAAACTAGTGTTTTACTAAAATTAATCCATCATTAAATGAATCCCAATGAAATTAGAACTCTTGAAATTGATTTGGAATGAAATTCCACCTTTTGAAAGGATTTAATTCGGGATAGAATTCCCATTTTGAAAAGAGTTGTGATTGGATAAGAATTGTGATTTAAAAAGAATTCTAACTTCATTGGGAATCTATTAATTGATGAATTATTTTGTAAAAAAGAATTTCAAACTGATAAAAACTCTCGAAGATAGAGTCTTGGATAAGATAGAATGCTAATGATAGTGTAGTTCATTACAATACGAGAATCCTAGGTATAGCTTCATAAGCTTGTCAATGGTGCACACCAAGTGTTTGATGAAATGCCTCAATGAAATAAACTTTGATTTTTCAAATCAAACATATCCTAATCATGTTTCAATGATTTTTGTAGGACTTTAGAAAACATTTGTCATGGTCAATCTTCTTTAAAAATATCATTTTGAACATATGCATATCACATGTTTGATAAAATGTCTAAGTGACACCATTTTCAAATTTCTCCATTAAAAGTCATCTCATGACATACAGAGTATCTCAAAAATTTTCTATGATGTTTAATTTGATTAAAACACCATCAATTTTGAATTTTAAACACTTCGGATTTTGGTGACACCACCCATGCCTTTGATAATAAATTGTATCATACAATATGCACACATCTTTTTGTAAAAACCTTTTGAAAATGTATTGATCATTTTGGGCTCCTTCAAAGCATAAAAAATTTACTTCATCTCATGATATGTAAATCAATAACCATGCTTGCATTACATTTGAATCAAAATTCACTTAGAAATAATAACATTTGCTTTGATGTGAATATAACACAAATGTGCTTATGCAGCCCAATTTCGAAATTCGTACACGATACTCCTTGGGTAAACTGATCAAATGGTGGGAATTGATGGAGGCACATCAACCTTAAGCCAAGGCTATTGTAGAGCAGGCAGGCTTCAAGTTCTTCTTAGATTCTCTCTGGCTCGACAACATGGATAGAATGGCCATGATAGCTCTATCTGAACTCTGGTGGGATACCTTCAACATATTTCATTTCGGGTTCGGGGAAATGACCATGACCCCATTCGATTTCACCATGATTACAGGACTTCCTATTGGAGGCCAACCGCTAGCTTTTTATGAAGAAGCTCACACCGATGAAGAGTACTTGCTAAACATCTTGGGCGTCAAAGACGTTCCTTTAACCAAAAAGGGAGTCAGACGCTCTTGGCTCTATAATCATTTCAGCATTCAAAGTAAAGAGGAGGGAGGGGAACCCGAAGATATTGCCCGAGTATTCATTTTGTATATGCTTTCATGCACTTTCTTTGCGGGTACACAGGACATAGCCCCTCTAGGCTTCTTGAAGAGTTTGGAGGATATGGATAATGTTCACCTATACGACTGGGGTGGAGCGGCATTAGCTACCATGTATCGCTCTATGAGCGACAAATCACAAGATGCTGCTCAAGACTTCGACGGCTTGGCTTTCATATGGCAGGTACTGATTTCATCTGGTGTCTTTCAATAAAATCTCTCTATATCTTTGTCAATTTCTTGATCTTTCTTTCATGCAGGTATGAGCTTTCATCTACTTGGGTCTTGGTTGTCCTCTCTTGAAAGAGGGGGTTAACCAATGGCCATTTCTAGCTCGCTTTGATCCATGCAACAGGAAAAAATCCAACCTCCATAGGTATGATTATGCCACTGCCAAGGCTATCCTTGCTGGTTTCACTGCAGAACAGGTAAAATCTCAAACCATTGTCTTTTTCTTAAATCTTCCAAATTCAACTCTCATACTCTTCATAATCTTCAGGTGAACTGTGACCCATGAGGTATTTGGAGGACTACTTTAGCTTCCCCCCACACACAGAGCGTACTCCTGACACATAGGTGAATCTTGTTTGAAGGGCCTGCTGGCAGATATTGGTACTTGGGTGAGAGAGTTTATCGCCAAGTCTATGGAAACATAGATGCAGCGAGGGTGCCTTTTCTGCATCCTACAAACATGCGTTACACTGATAAACTGAAGGGTGAGACCCTGTTAGAATCCAAGAGAGGAGTGGATCTTTCTGCTTTCCTTTTCTCTGATGCGAGCTATGAGGTCTTCTGCCAACAGTTCTTGATGCGTCCCTTAACGACTGGAGAACTACCTGAAAGGGTATGTAAATAAAGCAATTTCCTTCATCTCTGTAACAAACTTTATAACACTTTCATCTTTATGTCAATAGGGTCGTCGCTCCCGAGGTCAAAGCTCTAGAGCTGCTGCTAGTGATGATGATCATGACACAACTAGGCCTCCTGCCTTGCAGCCTGCAGACTGGAACATTGAGCTGATAGTTGAAGATAACTTCGTGACTTCTACTATTTCACGACCTTCAGTCGATGAGGGATATCATATAGATCCTTCTTACGAAAAAGTAAACCTCCCACTGAATCAAACAACTGCACACGCATCCCCACAAATACACTGACATCATTCTTTTCTGACAGCTTCCTCGAGAGTATTGCCAGGATTACATCGATCTTACCACTGCTATGAGGCGTGACCTTAGCAGGATGAGCTTGAGGACTTCCGCTCTCACTCGTCAACAGGTAATCTCTAAATTACATTCTTACTCACAAACTGATCAAACCGTGAACACTGTTTCAGGCACCGGATCCACCACATCATTCTTCAGCTGGCGAGGGATCTAGTAGAGGGATAAGGAGGAGCTCTCGAAGACATTGACCAATCTTTTATGAGACATGGGGTTTCATTTTGAAAATCATATGTAATTTGCAAACATTTGTGCCAAAACAAGTTTTCTCACTTTTATGGTGTATGTGCACTGTTAAAACTCATTCACTGCTATTAATTCTCTCACTTTTGATCATAATTGAACTAATACCAATGTTTTAAAACTTGTAAATAGCAACAAAGTCAACAAAAATCAAAATCGAGGCCCCGAATGCACAAAAACTCGAAAAAAGTCGACAATAAGCAAAATTAGCAAAATTGGGCGGCCACATCCTGGTGGCCATCCAAGCCAGGACGGTTGGCCATCCTCCCTAGGACGGCTAGCCGTCCTGCCTAGGACGGTCACTTTAATGGCCCGCCTTATTTTGCCTATTTTGAGCAGTTTCCAATTTTCAGCCTTTTTAGTTTCTAGTTTCTCTTCAAACTTGACCTAGGCCTGTAAAAAGGAACCCTTAGCAGCCTCTACAACCATCCTAAAATAGTTTTAAGCATCATGGAGGCTCTCCCCCAGGTTTTAAAAAGATTCATGGCGAGAATGACGAAGGAAGACAAGAAGGTGTTCGCTCGCTTCAACTTGAATGCATGCTTTTCTCTTTAACAAATCAAGATAGAAACCACGTTTCTCATTGCTACAAGCCACTTTTGGGATCCCAAAACTCATGTTTTCAACTTCGGCACCCAAGAAATATGCCCACTGTTGGAGGAATTCTGCGCGATCATGTCTATTCCACTGAAAGGACCTTTTATCTTCCCACAGATTCGGCGTAAGTACACAACAACTCTCGCTTCTCTTCTTGAGATCACTGAAGGGGATGCTTCTACATTCATCGAAGGTACCAATCTTAACCTTTTGAAACTGGCTACTTCTTTTCTTCACCCCGGCTTGAATCAATTCACCACTTCACGGCCCGTTCAACACGTTTTAGTTTTATGCCTTCTCGGGCAATTCTTTTTCTGTATTGGCTCTTTCCTAGCTCCATTAGAACTGTGCGAACTAGTTTCACCTCTTTCTTCATCTCAAAACATGATGTCCGTGGTCCTTTCCGAAACTCTGAACGGTTTAGACAAACTGCATGCCGACCCCAAAACTCCTTTTGAAGGTAGCCCTATTCTACTCCAAATGTGGTTGATTGAAAGGCTCAAATTCATCGCTCCTTCCACTGGTACTTCTTACCATGCTTCCTATCATCGCCGTGCTATTACCTTACCTCGAGAAAACACTTTACTTGAATGGTTGACTTTTCTGTCTACTCTCTCTTGGGATGACATCGAGTGCTATGTATATGATTGGGATTGTTCTGGTCATTATCTGCTACGTTCTCCAGGTTATTCTGCGGTGATTTTGGTAGGGCTGAAACAGACTTCTTTCTATTGGGCAACCAGACTGCTTCGCCAAATGGGGACCAAACAGACGATTCCATCTCTTCCAGAGCATACTTACACTTCCAAGATGATCTCTCCATCGGTGGTGAAGGCTTTGATGTCAAGGTAGCCATTTGTATTACACACAACTCACATCGATTTCTCTCATGGGCCTTTTGAACTGGATGAGGCATATAGACGGTGGTTATCTCAGAATATGGGTACTCGGGGACAAGAAAGGAAGGCTAGGATTTCGGGACTTATCAAAAGTCTCTCATCTAAAGAGCGAGGGGACATTTCGTCACTTCCACCTAATAATTTGCAAATGGTACTTTTCAAGAGGGGAATAGATGATGACTCTGAAGAAACTTCAAGGAAGGAACAAAGGATTTGATGAACTTTTGAAACGTATTTCCCATGCTTTTTATTATTTAAAATGAATGGAATTAGAATCATATGGCATATAATAGACCTTTGAAAGGTTTCTCTCCATTTCATGAATAAAAGAATTCTTTCTTTTTAGTTTTGAATAAATCGCTTCAAATAATTACAATTGAAAACAAACACAGGGTTGTTTTGCCTTAAAGAATTGGACCGCACCCAAGGTAACTTTATGGGCTGCCTACTTATCTCCATCTTTCGAATATCTTTTTCTCATAAAACTTTCAACTTTATTTTGAATGCTTGGAGAATCAGGTCCTTGTAGTTCATGGATCAATTGAAAAGCTTTTTTTTTTTTTTTTATGCTCTACTTTTTGCCTAGGCAGCTTTTGCAGGTTTTCTACCTAGCGAGCTCTTGCCCTAATTTTTTCCTAAATAGCCTTTTCAGGTTTTCTACCTAGCGGGCTTCTTTTTTCATTTATTTATTTTTCTTTTATTCATACATGATACTTTTTCAATTGATCCAAATTGGTAGGCTGAGAGAATTCGTTCTCATCAATATCCATGAGACGCACGGCTCCGCCTGATAATATATCTTTGATGATGTAGGGTCCCACCCAACTTGGCTTGAACTTCCCTCTTGGATCATGAATCGGCATTCTGATTTCTTTGAGTACCAAATCCCATTTCTTTAAACCCATGTTTTTAACTCTCTTGTTAAAAGCTCTTGCTATTCTTCTCTGATAACCTTGAACATGGTATAGGGCCCTCAATCTCTTCTCGTCAATCAGTGACAGCTGCTCATATCTATCCCTCATCCAATCGACTTCTGTTAGTTGGCTTTCCATAACTACTCTTAGTGAAGGTATTTCCAACTCAATTGGTAACACTGCTTCCATACCATACACTAATGAATAAGGTGTAGCCCCAGTTGACGCCCTAATGGATGTGCGATAGCCCTACAATGCCAGAGGCAACTTCTCATGCCAATCATTGTATGTATCGGTGGTCTTCTTCAAAATCGTCTTCAAATTCTTATTGGCTTACTCAACTGCTCCATTAGTTTGCGGGCGATAGGGAGAGGAATGATGATGAACTATTCCATATTTCTTAAGAAGCTCTTCGGTTTCTTTTCTAAAATGCTGCCCATTATCTGAAATAAACTCCCGTGGCACTCCATACCGGTAGATGATGTTGCACTGTATGAACTTGGCAACCTGCTTATCATTCAAAGTCTTATAGGACGCTGCTTCTACCAATTTGGTAAAGTAATCTATGGCCACCAATATGTACTCGTGCCCATTCGAGGCTGCAGGAGTGATCTTGCCGATGATATCAATGCCCCATGTTGCAAATGGCCATGGTGATGACTGATTGTATCACAATCATACTCTCAAAGGATGGTATTACTGTGTTCTCTTATATGAATAATTGTGTTTTAATATCTCGTTTTGTATAAAATCTGTACAAATTGGTAAAACATCTTTTTTTTAGAAATCTGTGCAGATTATATAAATACGAAGTCGTCGCCTATGAAGCCTTGATGATCATCTCGAATTAGAGAGCATTCAGAAAAGATCGAACAGCAGCCAATTGAAGTGCAAAAGAACTGCAAAGAATCTCTGCAAATTGAAAAGCAAAGTGCCACATGTCTATCGATAGCCAGGATTTCGCTATCGATAGCGCCTCTTCGCTATCGATAGACCTTAGGCGGCTGAGGGCTTCCATAGATATTTTGAGATATTTCAAGGGCATTTACGTCTTTTGCATTTCATTTCTATATATACACGTGTAAAGGCGACTTAAAGGGGGTTCAGGACTTTTGCTCTGAATCATTACTCTGTTATTTGACTTCATGTTACAGTTCAATTCTGCTTTTTATTCGGTCGTTTACTTTTTCAGCAATTTCTACTTTTCTGCAATTTTTCCTTTAATGCCTGGCTTAATTCTCACTTGAGGATTGTTCTTTACTTATACAGTCTTTACTTTCAGTACTTTAATTTTCTACAATTTTCCTTTTTAATGCATGGCTCAATTCTCACTTGAGAATTGTTCTTTACTTTTACTGTCATTTTCTTTATTTACTTAAGGCCTTTTCTTTATTTATTTTTGCCATTTTCTTTATTTATTTCAGTCACTTTTTCTTTATTTATTTCTACCATTTTCTTTATTTATTTCAGTCACTTTTTCCTTATTTATTTCAGTCACTTTTTCCTTATTTCTTCAGTCATTTACTTACTGCTTTTATTTTACTTTTTCCATCCCGTGAACCTTTAGAGCTTGTCATGGATAAAGGATATTCTCCTCCATTGATGTGTAGCTAATACTCCAAGCTTGGGTGAGGATGAAGTTGGATTCTTTATGCAATTCTATTTTATAAACATCCCTTTATTTGTATTATGTGATTGCATAGTTATGAAGGTTTTACCGCACACTATCGCTAAATATAATATCATATAATTGTACATCTGTGATTGCAATTATATAATTATGCAATGGTATTTATTAGTATGAATACAAACCAGCATGCTTTATCCCCAATTAAGGTGGATAGCGATATTCTATTCTTTTCAAGGATAAACCTGCCGGTCCTGTATTCATAATCTTTTTGGGACTTCCTTCTTGTAGTTGGAAGAACCACCATACATAATTCCATTAAAGTAATCGCGTTTTAACCAGTTTTATTAAAATTCTGTATTCTCGCTTCGACCCAATCGGAGCACTTTTCACCACCAACTTAATTTGACATTATTCTTTCACTTTAATTAATTCTAATAGTCTTTTATTATAAACCTGCATTTTCCCAGTGGTTCGACACCCGTGCTCACCAGTCGCAATTGAATTGAGATTAGCAAACACGCGGCTTTATAAATATATTAATCTTGATCACTAACAAGGAATAATCTCCCTTGTTCTCTGAAGCGATCAATGACATGGTAGTGAGTGGCATGGATGGCTGATGCTTACCACTTGCAAACACTTGACACTTATGACATTTCTTGACATGCTTTCCATAGTCACTTTCTAAGGTAGACCAGTAATACCCTAATCTCAGAATGTTCTTCGTAAACATATACCCATTCATATGTGGAGCCCCAGCCCCTTCATGTATTTCCTGAATGATCCACTCTGCTTCATCTTCTTTCACACACAAGAGACGGACACCGTCAAAAGACCTCTTATACAACTTCCTACTGCACAAGATGAACTGGCTAGCCAACTTTCTCAAAGTTTTTCGATCAACATAGGATGCCTCCGGTGGATACTCCCCTTTTTCTAAGTACTGCTGAATATCATGATACCATGGCTTCCCGTTGTTTGATTCTCCTTCCCTTAGGGCACAAAAGTAGATGGGCTCTTCTCTAGATTTAACAATCATCGGTGCTATTCCCCCTTCCACTGAAATCTCTGTCATGGATGCTAGAGTGGCTAAGGTATCCGCAAACTTGTTCTTTTGCCTAGACATGTAAAAGAATTTTATTTGACGGAATTCTTTCACCAATGTCTCTAGATAATCGTGATACTGCAGCAGCTTCTCATCCTTAGTCTTCCATTCTCCTCTAGTCTGGCATATAATAAGGGCTGAATCCCCATACACTTTGAGCTCTTCTACTCCTAAGGCCAATGCTGATTCTAAGGCTAAAATGCAAGCCTCATACTCAGGTATGTTATTGGTTGCCTTAAAGTTCAGTTTCACTGTCACAGGTATCATCACATCTTCAGGTGTCTCCAGACAAACTCCTATGCCACATCTTTTCCTATTCAATGCTCTATCAAAGTGCGCTTTCCACACCTTCTTCTCAACCACAAGGATCTCTTCATCTGGGAACTGGTGATTGACATCGTCTGCTTGTGAAGTATCACATTCTACCAGGTGTTTTGCTATAGCTCTTCCTTTCACTGATTTCTGTAGTACATACTGAACGTCGAATTCTGACGATGACAATAACCACTGCACTGTTTTATAGGACAAAGCAGGCTTCTCAAGCAGATACTTCAATGGGTCCATTCGACTGATCAAAAGTACTTGGAAAGACATCATGTAGTGGCGAAGCTTTTGAGTTGCCCACACCAATGCCACGCATGTCTTTTCCAAAGCGCTATAGTTCACTTCATAATCCGTCATCTTCTTGCTTCTTGCTGAGGTAGTAGATGGCATTCTCTTTCAATGATTCTTCAAGGTATTGAGCTAACATAGCTCCCATCGCGGCTTCGGTGACAGTTAAGTAGAGTAATAATGGTTCACCTTGTCGCGGGGGAACTAGTATTGGTGGGTTGCTCAAATACCTTTTGATGGTATCGAACGCCTCTTAACATTCCTCATTCCACTTAGTTGGTACATTCTTCTTTAACAGCTTAAAAATCGGCTCATAGATGGTAGCCAACTAAGCTATGAAACGGCTGATAAACTGAATCCTTCCCAAAAATCCTCGAATCTCCTTTTCTGTTCTAGGTGGTTGCATCTCCATGATGACTTTGATTTTCCCCAGATCTACTTCTATCCCTCTCTGTGTGATCATAAAACCGAGCAATTTTCCAGCAGTCACTCCAAAGGCACATTTTTGAGGGTTCAAACGCAGCTTGTACTTGATTCTTTCAAAGAACTTCTTCAGATCAGCTAAATGTCCTTCCCTATCCACAGACTTCACGATCATATCATCTACGTACACTTCCACCTCCTTGTGAATCAAATCATGCAGCAGTGTGGTAGCCATCCTTTGGTATGTCGTGCCAGCATTTTTAAGGCAGAAGGGCATAACCCGATTACAAAATATCCCCCATTGTGTGATGAAGGCTGTCCTTTCCATATCTTGGGAAGCCATTTTGATCTGGTTATAACCCGAAAAGCCATCCATAAAAGATAAGAGTGCATGGCCAGCAGTGTTGTCAACCAATACATCTATATGGGGGAGAGGGAAGTCATCCTTAGGACACGCCTTATTGAGATATCTGAAATCAACACACATTCGTACTTTCCCATCCTTCTTAGGCACTCGGACAATGTTGGCCAGCCATTCCGGGTATTCCACTACTTGTAAAAATCCGGCATTCATTTGCTTGATCACCTCATCTCTAATCTTCAATGCCCATTCCGGCTTCATTCTTCGCAGCTTCTGCTTGACTGGCTTCATGTTCGGATCAGTGGGGATGAAGTGCTGCACAATATCGAGATCAATGCCTGGCATATCTTGGTACGACCATGCGAAAGCTTCAATGTTCTCTTTTAAAACCTCTACCAATGATTCTTTCTCTTGCGGCGACAGTGCTGATCCAATTTTAATTATTTTAGGTGATTCATCCATCCCTAAATTGGTTGAAATTAATTCATCCATGTTAGGTTGAGAGTGTCCCTTTCCATATTGCTCGTCGAGCTCAGTAGGAACATCCTCACGCGGGTCTATATTCATGCCATACAAATCCAAAGATGACAAAAGAGAAACACAACAAGAGAGATGGAAAGAGAATGAATATTTCTTTTATTAATTGAAAGTTGAATAACAGAACACAGAAGATGAAACAAACTGACACTCACACCTCTTCAAATGAGGTTGAGGTTTTTATTGGAAACAAGAAAATCCTACACTACTGCAAAGAAAGCAGGGAAATCCTATTCCACTGAAGATACCTACAAGTTATCATTGGATGGAAGTGACTCGATCCCCTCATAATCATAATCGAAAGGACAATCTTCAAAGCCCCAGTTTGATAAGGGTAGAGTTGTAGATTCAACTGGATAGACCGCCTCGACTTCATAAGTATGCACTTCGAGACACAGAACCGCTTGCTCGAACATATTTGTCATGGGACCAGCATCAAGGTCTTCAACCCAATCCTTTTCTTTCTTATGGGTCTCACTAGTAACAATATCATCATCCACTGAAACAGTAAGAGAGCACCATTCATCACCAAAGAAAATCTCAAACCCAGGTACATTGATCTTCTGATCCTCAAGGTAGCACAGTTCAGGGAAACCACAATATGGAAAGTCATCACCCTCCTTGACAAAGTTGGCCTATACGGTTCAAGGGTTAAGTCAAGGGTTCGTCCTTTCGCCCTCGAGGAGTCTTTCTCTTTCTTACTCTGAGCCATTATCTTCTTATCTTCCTTAGTAGGTTGGTAGCCTAACCCATAAGGATAGATAGCAGAGGGGTACTTCACAGTATCAAAAATGCCTTGCAATCTTCGGCCCAATTCCATTCCAGGGAAGAATATCATTCCTTTCATAATTTATCCTACATGCAAGTTCCCACGAGGATTATAATCAAGGGGTATCAACTCTTTCTGCTCGGGATCTCCTTCAATAGCTTGTACGTACTAAAACCCTGAAAGTAACACTTCTGACGACTCCTGGCTGATTTCACAGATTGGCACTCGACTAGTTCTATTCATTTCCATATCTCTCTTCAAAGTGACCACTGACCCCTGGTGAGGAAACTTAATCTTTTGGTGAAGTGATGACGGTACAGCCCCGGTCGGATGAATCCACGGTCTTCCCAAAAGCAGATTAAAACTGGCTGGCACATCTAGGATCTGAAAGTCAACCTTGAATTCAACTGGCCCGATGACAACTAGAAGAGTCACCATTCCCACAACTTCTCGGCGAGTGTTGTCATAAGCCCTAACGGTCTGTCCTAATAGTAAGAACTCAGACGGTTCGATCCCCAATGTTGTTGTAGTACTGAGCGGACATACATTCAATGCTGACCCGTTATCAACCAAGACTGAAGGAACTCTCTTTCCCAAAATGTCCACTGTGATGTACAGAGCTTGCAGATGATTACTCCCATTATTGGGTAAGTCAGATTCAGTAAATGAGATGGATGGTCCATGATGAACTGGATTTACCAAACCTACCAAACCCTCAGGGGACGTATCGATTGGAACCTGCACCTGATTGAGCAACCGAAGCACCGTCTGCCTTTGTTTCTGTGAAGCCATGAGCAATCCCCAAATGGTAATGTTAGTCTGTGTTCTCTTCAACTGTTTCAGTATCTTTTCCTCTTCTTCTATGACATCTGATCGCTGACCCTTCTCTAATTCTCCCAACGGATTACTGGCTTCCAAATGAGCTAGCTTGAAATGGCATCCGCCTCTAGTCAGATGGTCTACTTCCTCATCACTAGCCCACAGATTCTCTATGGTTTCAGGTGTGTTCATGAGATCTTCCCATTCAATCATACCGATCAAATCACTAGCAACAGTGGATGCACAGGCAGAACTAGGCCATTTGTGGGAATCAACCCATGGGAATCTAGGGTAAGTAGCATGGTAGACAACTTCTCCGTCTTCTCCGGTGACCTTAGCAATTGCAGAGGTCCTATTCTCAAACTGTTCTCGCAAGATATCCTGACTCAACTCTTCAGGTGAAGAAGGAATAACTGGTTCAACTGCAGGCAAATCATCCCACCCCGTAGGATTGATAGGTTCATCAGAAATCTTCCTTGACGAATAGAGCACATAATAATTAAACTTGCCACTCGACTCTCCTAACAATCCGACCTCCGGGTCTCCCGCTAAATATCTTTCCTTTAACTGAAGTTGGGAATTCCCACTTCTAGGCACTTCCTCGGGAGTTTCAGGTTGTAAGGGCTCTTCAGGCTATACATGTTCTTCAGGCTGATACAACTCGCCATCGTCAAGTAAATCTTGAACCAACTTCCCTAAAACTCTGCAATTCTCCGTGTCATGCCCGAAGATGTTGTAGTACTGGCAAAAAGGCTTATGGAAGTGGGGTATAAGTGGGGTGATGAGGCCTTGGGATAGGGCTTGGTAAAAGGCTTCGGTTAAGGTAGTTCTGAGTGGGACATATGGGCGGATTTGGTGACGAATTTTTGGGTCGTCGAGGCCCAGGGCATTGATTTGAGCTGGTGGCGGTACAGCATGTGTTGGGAGAGGGTTACTAGTGACATTTGGTTGACTTGGTGGATTTGGTGGGGCAATGACTTTCTTGTCAATGAGGTATTGGATTTCATGGCGAAGGCGCATGCATTGGTTGGTGTGGTGGCCCTTAAATTGGTGGAACTAACAATACTCATTTTCTTTAAAGTTTCTGGGTAATGGATCTGGAAGAGGCCGGGGTTCCAAAGGGGGAAGGAGACCACGTGCCTTCAATTTCTCAAGGACACGTTCCTGGGACATGTATAGATTGGTGAATTGGCGGGCCGGCTCTCTAACTTGGAATGGACGGTTTGATTGGGTAGCTTGAATAGGTTGGGTGATGGCATTGACTTCAGGGTTGGGCTTACGGTTAAAGGGTGGTTGACGGTTTCTAAAAGGTTCTTCGGCCTTGAGAGCCCCACTAACCAGAGCATCTTCAACTTGAGTGCCAGCAATAACAAGGGCCTTGAAATTAGGGAAGTACTGTGAGAACAAATACTTGTTGTAGATAGGCAAGAGACTCTTCAGTACCATCTGCACCTGCTCATCATTTGTAGGCCTGTGGGTCATTTGCGAAGCTTTCGCCCTCCATCTAGAAATAAAAGCAGAGAAACTCTCCCTCGGTTCCTGCTTAGTAGTCTCAAGATCCCTACAAGTCACATCAATCTCAGTGTTGTACTTGTAATGATTAGTGAATTCATTGCAAACATCCTCCCATATCTTCAACTTAGTCTCATCTAAGGATAAAAACCACTTCGAGGCTGACCCTTTCAGTGATTCATGAAACATCTGAGCCAACAACTCATCATCGGCTCCACGAGGTTGCATCGCCCTCACATACATCTTCAAATGGGTTTTAGGGCAACCCATCCCATCAAACTTCTCAAGCTCAGGCATCTTAAAACTAAACGGCATATGGGCCTTGGGGAACACTGAATAAGAAGTAACATCAACCATGTCGTCAGACCGACGCATCCCCTTCAGGGCTTTCTCTAAGGCTTCAACCTTACTTGATAACAAAATTGGGTCCCCAGAGAGGAACCTTGATCCATCGGGCTCGCTATCCAGATTGATGGGCTTAGACTTGACACCTAACTGGGCCTTGCCACTGTCATCAACTTGGGCTGGGATAGGTGGATCAGAGGTACTCTTCGGGTTCTCTAAGTGGGCCTCCCTAACCTGATTTGTGTTGGTCTGTTTATCTTGGGAAATTTTATTAATCTGTTCAGTCTCACGGGCCAGGGCATCAATCTGGTCCATGATAGCATTCAACACTGTAACAGTGGTGCTAGATTCTCCGTCAGTCATTGTGGGTGTGGTTGGGGTTTCGATACTGAAAACACGTCCTCTAGAATTGCGACGCCAGGCCAGAATTCTACACCATGAAATGGACTTTTTTAGAAAAAATGGACGAGTCCATGATGCTCAAAACCTATTGACAGACTATCAAAGAGGTGCTATCCAAACAAAAGGAAAGAGAAAGAAGGAAAACCGTCCTATCATAATTCCAATTCATTTCCCTATTTCACAAGGGCACTTCCTTAGAAATTAGGAAATAAATCAAAATCACCAATAGGGGAATAAAACATGGTCAGCCAATCAAGGCTCAAAGAGCAACACCAATTACCAGTCTTTCATTATCAGGACACTTTCCTTTGAATCGAAGGTCTTAGTCAAAACAAGCCAAAACAACCTAATCATAGAAAAGGGTATGTACCTTTAGAATATCCTCTTCCATCCTCAAAATAGTCATTTTGTTCTAAGGACCAAAATCCTTAAAATAAAGGGCCTATATTAAAAATATCAAAGTTTATCCAAGGGTACATATCCCTAAGGTTCTAGCATTCACAAACAAGGCTCACATCACATTGGGACAATTTCGACAGCATAACGACGCAATTATGTGCTGAAAGAAATTTGGCAGCATAACGGCGTAGGTATGTGTCAAAGGAAATTTCGACAGCATAACGGTACAGTTAAATACCAAAAGGAATTTTGGCAGCATAACAGTACAATTGTGTGTCGAAATTTCGGTAGCATAACAGGTGTGTGCAAGCACTGGAGGGTAGAGTGTCTTACAGGCTGTCTACATGAACTAATACAAAGGGTAGGTGTAAAGGTTCCTATTGCAGACCAATCCATATACCTAACCACATGTGACACATGGCGTGCCGCGTGGGTCAAATGGTACTGATTGGTCTTTGATATACCCCGAAGGGTACTTGACAATAGGTTGATGGTTTCGTCATGATTGCCCTAGTGTCGAGTGGAGACAGGGATCAGGACTAGACCATCGTTTGGCAAGGCAACATCGTCCTATCACACAATGACATGCAGCTAATATAACTAAAATGATATGCAATCACACAAATGCAAGTGGTTGATTTTAATTAATTTAAGAAATTAAATAGCCCAATTAAATCAATGAAGTTTAGCCCTCGATATCCCCAGTAGAGTCGCCAGTTCTGTGGACCAGCCACCTGACGGGGCTTGAGGGAGGATCCACATCATCACCGGGCGATGTGATTAGGGGGGGTTTTTGAAAACAAAACAAAACAAAGGAGTCGCCACCTTATTTTTAAGGAATAAAGAAACCATGAAAATGTTTTATTTTTAAAATCAAAACAAAACAAACTCTATTTTCAATGAAAAAGCAGTCTTCGAACCAGAGATGGATCCAGGGGCTAGGTTACGACGTGAGAAGGTTCCAAGCTTTCACTTGTAGGCACCCACTTCGCCCTAATTAAAGGACTTCTAATTTATTTGGGCTATTAAAATTTCTTATTACAAACAATCCTAAATAATCTAAATCAACAAATAAAGTAGTGATATAAATGCAGTAATCTATATTAGTTATATTAATAATAAAAATATATAAAAACAAACCCTAAGAAACTAGAATTCCCTTCGGGCATTCTAGGATGGACTTGAGCCCTATTAGCGCCTACGTAACTTACTAGTATCACCTAGCAAGTATCAAAGTCCACGTAGTTCGACTACCCTAGGACTCTCCTATTGTAATCGATCATATCATCAAAGGTATTCAACCTAATTCAAGACTCTAACTTCGAGAGTTTTTATTTATTTAAAATCATTTATTCGAAATCATTTCAAACTAAAAGACTTTCATAAAAATCCAAATATTCTAAACAATTCTTATCTTCAAAATTAAATTCCAATTGAAAACCTTTTTCAAAGATATTTCAAGAAAACAAATCATATTGAGAGGAATTTCATTCCAAGGCAAAAATTTTAAAACATTTTAAATTCTTTTGAAAATCATTTAATGGTCAAATCTTTCATAAAATCATGTTTATTTCATAAACATCACATTGAAAACCCTTTTAGAAAATTTCTCGAAGATAGACTTCTCAAATCAAATAAAACACACAATTCAAATCATGATCTTTACAACAAAGGAAATTCCTAGGGAAGGTCAAGTGACCTTTCTAATCCTAGGGTCTCTAACTAACCCTGAAGTTATTCTAAAGTCCTAAAAATACTAATGCAATGCATGCTGAAATTTAAACAAATAAGCATATAATCAATTCTAACAATGCATGAAAATGCTCTTAAATGCACACTAATTAAGCTATGTGAACCTAAGCATATTTCTAAGTTGGATTTGGCCTTAAAATGATTTTTAGAAGTGATTTAAGGACATAAACAAATTTGGACATATTTGAATATGTACTTTAAACTACTCTAAAAACCATGAAAACAAAGAGCAAAAAATGTGAAAATGTCCTAACATGCTCTCTACATGAATATATTAAATTACTATGCAAAAACATGTCAAAAATTACACAAAAATATGCTTAAACGATTAATTTAAACACAAGGGAAGGATCTCACCTTTGCACGCTCCCTCGTACACATTTTATATATTCAAACCAACAAATCCAAGCTAAGTGCTCAAATAATCATAAAAAATCACAAGGGAAGGATCTCACCTTTGCACACTCCCTCGTACACATTTTATATATTCACACCAATAAATCCAAATCAAGTGTTTAGATAATCGTAAAAACATAAAAAATAAAGACTCAAGACTCACCACATGTCAAAATAATATACTAATATACTCATGTTATCATTAAAATCATCAATCAAACATCGAGAGATTCAAATAACAATATGAATACGTCAATATTTATTCTAACATGCTTGTACACAAAATAACAACAAATCTAACCCTACTCATGCATACTTACATGAAATAACAACAAATCACCCTACTCATGCATACTTACATAAAATCACAACAAGGCTAACTAATCCTAAACATGCATACTAACATAAATCACAACTATGCTAAATAACCTTAACATGCATATTCACATAAAATAATAACTAAGCTAAACAACCCTAAACATGCATTCTAACATAAAATCATAACTAAGCTACACTAATCATACACATTAACCCTAATCACATAAAATCACATAAGATCAAAATAAAAATATCCTAACTATAACTACTCATACAACATCATACAAATAACTATTCTAAACATAAATGCTCATAATAAATAACTAACCTAAACACATTAACTCACATGAAATCATAACTAAGTTAACACTAACATGCATACTAACACATAATCAAAATAAAACCAACCCTAATCATAATGAACATATTATTACCCTATATTAAAACTACATCCTATTCTAATCATGCATATATATTAAATCAAATAACAAAACAATCAAACTCAAACTAATCATTGCATCATTCATGAACAAATAAGAACATGTTATTCAATGATAGGACAATTACCTCTCTCTCTTCTCCCTGATTAATCTCTTTCAAGCTCCAAGTTTATGGCTCTTCTTCTCTTTCTTCCACACCTTAGTTCTCTCCTCCAATGGTGAAGAACCAGATCTGTAGCCTCCTTCTTAACCCTAGAATTCTCTCTCTCTTTTTTGTGTCTCCCCTCCCTCTAACCCTATAATGAAGCATATATAAAGCTAGGGTTTAAAACTTTGAATGGTTAGGATTTAATGCACTAAAATCCATCCTAGGGCTTAGAATGATACCCTCTAGGGTTTACAAGCTGAGTTCCTTCGAAAATCCCCCAAAAAATTGAATCAAATCGGCCAAAATAGGTGAAAAACTTCCAAAAATGAAAAATGGAGTCGACCATCCTGGTGACCATCCTCGCCTAGACGGCTGGAAGTCCTGGGCTGGACGGTTGGCCGTCCTAGCTAGGATGGTCATCATGGTGACTTCCCAAATTTTGTCCCATTTTCAATGGGATTTCATTTTGGCAATATTTTGGTCAAATCTCATCCAAATTCGATGGTTCAGGGCTCAAAACGACCGCATTTTGATCCTTCACATTTTTAGAAGGTTTTTGGGTTAAAAATACTTGACCATGGTCAAGGGTTTTAGCAAAAAGCTAGCCAATTGACCCGGTTGTGCCAAAATTGGTCATATGACCATTCTTTGTTTTGTAAAATTGATCAATTAGGCTTGCACCACTTCTAAAAACATGGCTTTAATATGAAATTGGTATTTTGAAAACATGTTTTGAAAATCTTTAATTTTGGTGAAAATGACCAATTCATGGTCGATTTGAATAAAACCCTAATTCAACTCATTCTTATCCGTGTGATCGATTTTGGGCGAATCTATACCAACCATTCAAAGATTCAATTAGCACTCCAAATTCACTCCACACATCCATATAAACTCAATGAAACAATCCGTTTCGAATTCGGAGGTCATTCGGAACTTATACAAGAAAAAGGACGAAAATACCCTTCAAGTCGCAAAAACCCTAATTACCTATCGAGCTCTCATCAGAATTCCATGAAACTTTACAGGGATGTTCTAAAACACCTCAAAAGTCAAATGCAATACAAATGGGTTGATTCCAATCCAAATATACATATGAAATAACGAATTGTCCTTTTCCTCAGAAAAAGGCAATTTGGGCAATTTGGTCTTTACAAGGCCAATTCCTCACCAAATAATCCACTCTTTGAGCTGATCATTTGCATAAATATATGATAGAAATAATTGGTAAAAATGGGGTGTCCACAATAATCATCTATTTGAATTTGATTAACTAGTAATAATTATATAACTATAATTATATACCTTATTATAGAAGCCTTAAGATTTTAATTAGACCCAAAACGATGCAGTATAGGTTTGGCGCTACAAAGTATCAGCTTTCCCACCTTTTTTTCCCAATTCGCTATTCTGACTTTACAGTTTCCCACCCTCTCTCCCTCTCTCACTCTCTCTCTCTCTCTCGAAGCCCTTTCCGCCGAGGAGAACCACGGCCAAGATAGCCTTGCCACCGACGATCTCCACAAAATCAAAGATTCCCTTGCCGCCGTCTTCTCTCTCTGCAGACAGCCCTTGCCGCAGGCCGGTTTCTCTAGTCATCGACTGTTGTCGCTGCAAACTGCCATTGCCGCGGATAGGCCTCACCTCGGATTGCTCCTGCTGCCATTCACATATTGTTCTTTATGTTTGTCTCTTAAAGCTTGAATTGAGGGTTTTGGTTTGTGGTATGTTGGATTTTATGGTTGTTTTCGGCATCTTGATTCTGGCTTGTTTGATTTCCATTGCTTGAAATATTTATTGGCTAGGAATTGAGTGAAAGTAACTTTTAGCTCTGTTTGGTTCCTGAGAAAATGTAGAAAATCTTGATTCTGGCTTATTTAATGCGAAATCTGGGCATCTGGGTGTAGACATCCATTTTTGACTATGGGAAGGGTCATGAATCGTTGCCTATGATTTGAAGTGGAATAAGGAGTTGAAACCCTAAGTCGTTCATAGTACTCTTTTGTGAAGTTAGTTAGAGGTCATTATCGCATGTAGGTTCTTAGGTCGGATTGAGTCGGTTCTTTTTGCGTTTAGTTTTTAGAGAGTCTAGGAATATCCCTGCTAAATTTCATGGCATTCTAAGCAAGGCTTGATAGGAAATAGGGTTTTTTGTGACTTGAAAGGCAATGTTGCCTTTTGGATCACAAAAGCTCTGAATGACGGTTGATCTTGTCCTGAATGGTCTCGAGGCTTTAGCATGGATATTTAGGGTGTGTTTAGTAGCTAAGTTGATCAGTGGCAAGGTTCATAGAGCCTTGTGCTCGTGTTTGGCTCTTAAGGCCCAAAAGGCCATTTCAAAGCTCAGATCAGGGTTTCGACTGAGAACGACTGGGATTCGATCTTTTTGTCAAATCAAAGCCTTCAAAATCTTTAAAACACTTTCTTAAAATGATTTAGAAACTTGTTTCGAGAAGTAGAAATGATTTCGAGAGCAATTGGTTAGTGGATTTCAAAACCGTAAAAGGGCCCGATAAGCCCAAAATAGCTAATCGGCTTGGTATCTCTCAGCCCCTTGAATTTGGTTACGGTTTTCCATCCTAAAACTCTTCTAGAAACATGGAGAATCGAATCACGATCGTTTTGGCGCTTGAATCGTCGAATTTGGACTTAAAACGGGCCCAAAAAGCCAAAAACAGCCGAGACGGGTCGTGAGAGGTCCAAACCAACCCTCCATGGACGGCCGCCACCCCTAAAGGGACGGCCAACCGTCCCTAGATGGATGGTCATCGAAATCCTCGCCCAATAACTGCTAATTTTCAGTCTTTCACCTACCCGGGACTCTTCCAAGCCTCGCCATGTGTCTAGCTCAGCCTTGGGGACTCTGGGATGAGTTGGGAGACCTTGGAAGGCTGGATTAGAGCCATTGGATCATTCCTAAGAGTTTTAATCTCAGCCATTGATCAGTTTCAAGTCCCTCTAAAAATAGAGAGCCCTGAAATCAGTTAAAGGACACACATTAAGGCATTTAAAGAGCCAAATTGGTAGAGTAAAGCCTCAAGGCATTACACCAACCCCTAAACAACTTTAGTTGCATCTTTGAAGTCCTTGGAGTTTGAAGAAGAAGTTAGGAGCAAGGAAAAAGAAGGCAAAAAGGTTAGTACAATTAATCTTTGTGCTTGTTTTGAGGAGTTACATAAGAGTTTGCATATCTACTCTTCTTCTTCATCTTTTCTTTCATTCTTCTTTTATGTTCATAATATGCTAGGATTAGGTGCTTAGGATGAGTCTTCATGGTTAGGAGTTCTTTATATGCATGATAGGAGTTAAGTTAATATGTGTTATTTTTCTGTTTTAAGTTAGTAATGCATGTTTAAGTAAAATTTGAGTCTTTTGGTATAGTAAAATGAGTATGAGTCTTGAGTATTGTGTTAGGATAGTTTTGTGTTTGATTACATCATTCCTCTTGATCATGCTTAATGCTTAGAGTGTTATATGACTTGTGTTCGAGGGATCATGTGAAGGTAAGCTTCTTCCCTTGTATTAAATTGAATAGTTTTAAGCATGGTATTTGGTTGTATTGAATAGTTTTGCATATAGGGTTTTAGTCCATTGTTTTAGCATGCATGTTAGTATTTATGTTTGATATTTTGGTGAATTAACAATGGTCTTAAAGCCACTCAAAGTGAATATTCAAATATGTCTAGATTTGAATATCTACTTAATGTGACATAAGTACCATTCTTAAGTCATTTTTTTGCATAGTTTTACACATGGTAGTTTTGGTATATCATATTAGGTTGCATGCTAGATCAGTTACATATTTTTTATTTATTATTTTCATGAGTTTTAATTTATTTTTAAAGGAACATTCAAATCTGTCCATAGATTGAAAGTATCCTTAAAGTAAGTTTAAAATAATTTTTAGGGTCAAATCAACCTAGAAACATGCCTAGGTTCACATAGAATAATTAGATTGCATCTAGGACATTCTCATGCGTTTTTATTAATTGTTTAGTCGCATTTTTCATGCATTTTTCATAAATTCCAGCATGCATTGTTTTTGTATTTTAGGTTGTTTAGATTAATTTAGGATGTAGTTTGGGACTCTAGGTTAGGGGAGTCACTTGGCTCCACCTAGGATTCCCCTTTGTTGTAAGAATTACATTAAAATTAGGATTCTAATGAGTTTAGGATCCTATTTTCGAGAGGATTTTCAAAACTAATGTTTTACTAAAATTAATCCATCATTAAATGAATCCCAATGAAATTGGAACTCGTGAAATTGATTTGGAATGAAATTTCACATTTTGAAAGGATTTAATTCGGGATAGAATTCCCATTTTGAAAAGAGTTGTATGGATAAGAATTGTGATTTAAAAAGAATTCTAACTTCATTGGGAATCTATTAATTGATGAATTATTTTCTAAAAAAGAATTTCAAACTGATAAAAACTCTCGAAGATAGAGTCTTGGATAAGATAGAATGCTAATGATAGTGTAGTTCATTACAATAGGAGAATCCTAGGTAATCGAACTACGTGGACTTTGAATCTTATCAAGAGATTGGTAAGGTACGTAGGCAGTCAATAAGGCGCAAGTCCAATCTTACGATGACTTTTGTCTCCTAAGGTCTTTGGGATTTTGATTTCTTGTTATTATTATTATCTATTTATCTAATATTATCTATAACTACTTTCTTGATTGATTAGATATGATAGGTTGTTTTTATGAGATTTTGATAAAGCCCAAACTTAATTAGGAGACCTTTAATTAGGGTGAGGTGGGTGCCTACAGGAGTTCCTTGGAACCTTCCCACTTCATAACCTAGCCCCCGAATCCAACTTTGGTTCGAAGACTTGCTTTTACTTAAAATATGGAGTCAATGTTTTATTGAAAATAAAACTCTTTTTGTGGTTTCCTTGTTCCCTAAAAAATAAGGTGGCGAATCCCAGTTTTTTACAAACTTTTATCTTTTTTCAAAAACCCAATTTTGAGTGGATAATAGAGAAGGATAAACGTGGATAATAGAGAAAGATAATAGAGACGGATAAATCGAGACGGATAAAGATCATCCACAATCCACGATGACCCAAAGTGAACAAAAAGGCCTCCTGATCCCTTGGGATAGGTGGCTGGTTCACACTAGGCTGTAACAACATTTCTAATAAAAACAAATATGGAAATAAAACCTCATATCTATTGATTTCACCCTTTTCCATTCTCGGAACCAACTTCTCTGTAAAAATCAGTGTTGGTGAGCATTTAGAGGGAGGAATTGAACACCATGATTGTTTTACTGACCTGTACAAATGACTTAAACCTAGTCGTAGTGTACATCAGCTGGGTTGGATTCCCAACATATTATCATAGTTCACTTGGGATGGGGAAAGCCACCTTTAAAATTAGATATTGAGCTACCACTTATTAGTGATAGTGTTGGTACTTGTCTGACTTTAATCCACTAAAGAAGAGTTGATATCTGTTTAGGACAGGAAAACATTACATAGATTTTTGCAGTTGAACCTGGTTGGATTCCCTTTCGGGTCATGTTTTTCTTGATTAGCCCATTAATAAGTGCGGTGTATGCACGAGAGCTTGGCTGAATGCCATTCTCTATCATTTTTTGAAGCAGTTGTTGGGCTTCAATAGCCCTTCCATTCTTGGAGTAACCATTAATCATTGTGACATAGGCAACCTCATCAGGATCCACACCAGGCTCAAGCATCCTCTTAAACATACTTTCCGCTTCAAAATTTCTTTTTTCCCTGCTTAGAAAACCTATAATCAAGTCATATATGGCTACACTAGGTCTAAGTCCCCTCTCATCCATTTGATCCAAAACAGCAACAGTTGATGCCAAGTCCCCCCGATTACAATGTTCATTTACCATTATCAAATAAGTTGAAAGGTTCAGAAACATGCTCCAATTTTCCATAATGTCAATTAGGGAGTTGGCATCCTCTACAAACCCCTCCTGGAAATGACACTTGATCAAGGAGTTGTAAGTGGAAAGAAAAGGCCTACACCCAAAGCTCAGCATTTTATCCATGCAAAGAAATGCAGCATTTCTTTTGCCTCCTGCACACAAGGCACTGATAAAAATACTGAATGCCACATGAGCTAAATTCAAGTTGCTTCTCACAATTTCATCAATTAGGTGCTCAATTTCTTGCTTCAATGCCCTAGTAGAATTTGGAGCATTTGAGGTTGAGAGAAAAGAAGTCTTAAACCCACACCCATTCCTCACAATTGCTCGCAAAATCATGAGAGCAAGTTGTAGCTCATGCCCTTTTGGGTACCACCTCATAAGGGTTAAAAACAGTACATGATCAGGAACAACCCCTCTATCCAGCATCTTTTCGACGAATTTATCTGCTTCCATTAACTTAATCTCCTTATAAAATGAGTCGATCAAAATTGTGTAACAGTGCACTGATGGAACCAAATTCCAGCTAGTCATTTTATTTAAGAGTTGATATCTGCCTCCAAACTCTTTTACGGGCACAAAGCTCTTGAAGGAGCATATTGTACACAGACTTAGACGGTAAAACTTTTTTCTCAATAAGTATATCAAAATGGTTTCTTGCTTCCTCCAATTTCCCTAACATACAGTAGCAAATTACCATAGAATTCAACAACTCTGAGTCCGGATCAATACCTCTACTTAAAATAACATTACTAAAGAAGAGTTGATACCTGTTTGGGATATTTCAAGATGAACTCAGGAACTTCCAATGTATATGTGATATAAATTTGGCTTTGTTCATTCTGATGAAAAGTTTTGGTTTTATTTCACCATTCTATTGTATGGAAAGTTAAAAACCCCTATTTTCCACTTGAATATGAGATTGTAAGTCTATTCTTATTTTACTAAAATACTGTGAGTTTGTGAGTGGCAGTCACCATTACATTATAAGTAGCATGATTATTTTCAATAAAGTGAGGTATGTGCATGTTGTCCCCTGTCTTTGAGAATTCTACGATCAAAATATTTTCTATCCGGACTTTCTGAGTCAGGAGATAGATAAATAGACACATCCCATTGCACTGATCGGGGGGAAATAGGAAGGATTGGTCAACAAAATATGAACCAATATGTAAATTCTCCAACTCCAACTCAATAGGGGTAGAGTTACCCAATTGATTTGATTCAATTGTTAATTTATGTATCATGCATCTATACATGTACATAACACCACAAGAATACGCATGAATTGAACTAAGGAAAAGGTATTTTGGAATACACATGAATTGAAATTAGTTATATGTGTTGTTCCAAATATATAACCCTAGAGGGGGGTGAATAGGGTTTATGCCAAACTTTTGCAAATAATTACTAAATAAAATTAGAGTTCAATTACAAGTAGCAGAAGCAATAATATAAATGCAAGTAATTGAAAAGCTTGATTTCTCAAAATATAATACAACTAATAGCTTCTCAAAAGATCAACTAATATAGCTCAAGAGTTTGGTAGAGAAAAGCTTGAACAATGAATGTTTTTACAATGAATGACAATAACTAGAGTTGGAGTGTTGTAAATAAATGAGGAACAAACCTCTTAAATAGCCCTCATGGTCTGATATGGTCGTTTGATATGAGCTTCAATGCCATTGGATGAGAGGAGAAGAGCATGGCTCATTAAATGCTCGGATTTCTAAAATAGAAATAGCCGTTTTTAAGTTGCAGGTCGATTAGTCAACTAGGCCATTTGTGTTAGTCGACTAGACAGTTTAAAAATCAAAGCATTTTTGTTCTCGGGCTCGGTTAGTCGACTAGGCATATTTTGTTAGTCGACTAGACAAGTTAAAAATGTTTTTCAAAAATTCTCGAGCACGGTTAGTCGACTATGAGGCTTTGGTTAGTCGACTAGACTAGTTAAAAAGTGTATATAAAAATTTCTCGGGGGCACGGTTAGTCGACTAGGCAAAGATGTTTAGTCGACTAGCTCTTCTACATTTCCAACATGGCTACTGGTCTCTCTTTCGTCGACTAGGCAAAGGGTGTTAGTCGACTAAGAGACACTTTAGTCGACTAATTAATATGTTTAGTCGACTAGACTTAAAATTTTTAAAGTATTAGCTACTGGACCATGTTTAGTCGACTAGACTAGGTTGCTTAGTCGACTAATCATACATTTGAGCTAAAAACTTGAAATTTCTAAGTCTATTTCAACTTAACACATCCAATATAGTTAACTAAAGTTTTCAAAGGCATTTTTGCAAGTTTTCTAAGGTCAATGAATGCTAATGCAACATGAGAAAACTTTTGATTGAGCTATACAAGTTTAATTAAATGAGTAGCCTTACAAAAATGTTTCCTAAACATCTTATTCTTCAAAGATCTTCAATGATTGACTTCAAGATGTCCTCCTCAAGCTCCATGATTCAATGTCTTGCATATTTGCACAATTTGAAAGCTTTGAGTGAGTTGGTGAGCTCCAACAAGATTTGGCTTTGATACTATGGAGACAAAAACACTTAACCATTTGTTAGTAACTAAAGTAATGTTTGTTGATCATCAAAATATGGTCAATGCAATTGACCTTAGGGCTAACAATATGTATTATGTATGTGTAAAAGTATTTATACCAAAAAAAAACATGTAAACAATACTAAAGTAACATAATGAACCTACATCTAAACCTGCCCAGGACCAAAACAGGTTTGAAATTACTGCCCCAAACCCAAACCAAGCTGAGTATATAAATCCCAAACCCATTTCAACAGTTGGACGAGGCAAGTCACCAAATTAACCCATCCTCTGCCATCCCAAGGTAAAACCACATGTTCAGTAAATAAAACTTATCACATGTTCAGTAAATAAGACTTACATACTGCTATAAAGCAGTGCTCCAAACTGCTATGATGGCAGCAATAAAACCCTTGGCATTGACACTCACATCAGTGACAGTACAGACAGCAACACCCAGGAGAACCAACGCTATACTAAGCTTGGTGTCCCTTGAGTAGCGCATCTTGTCATAGTTGAATGTAAGCAATAATGATATTGAACCAAATATGTGATCACTAATTAAATTAATGCATTATAACCTAATTAACAACCTTTTTGATTCTACTATATTCAAAACCTTCTTTACGAGAAACAGGCATTTGAGGGATCAATATTTACGTTCAAGTTGAGTTCTACAAACAATAAAGGCATTGAAGTCAAGGTTAGCTTTATAATCCTTAATCCAAAGGCTAATCCTCACAATTTTTAAATATGATTTATACGGTAAGCACGATCCTTATTACTATTATCATTTTTCAATTACATGGCTGGACTTTTATTACCTTCTATTTCATAATTCCTCATGATATGCCATATGTCAAGATTTCACCTGTCTTTAATTTGGCCCTTGCATAGAATCAACATTGAATTGTCATTAAATAATGAGTATTATTAGTCAAAGTATAAGCAAACCTATATTGCCGAAATTCAAGAACATAGGTTAAACTCTATATATATGCCTTGACATAAAGTTAAAGTAAAACAATTACTTGATATTATGCATTTTTAGAGAATAAGAATACTAAAAATATTTAGTCCATTGAGGTCATATTAACTTTATTTGGGCATTTTTATCTACTTTAAGTTAAGTAAAGTAAAATTATTAGAGAACATTACAGGAATAAAGAATCGGGCATATTTTTTCACCGATTCAATCGTTACTTTAGTGATTGAAGGTTAAACTTTAGATGATATGCATATTTTGATTGTAGCCTTCTGGATACTATTTATTTATGCAGTTTTATTTTTCCCCCTCCAATAAATCTTTAGCTGTGAACAAAAAGATTTATAATCCTTATAATTGAGACTAATCTCGTCATCAAAGAGTTATGACTTTATAATCCAAAGTCACCCCAATATTAGAGACTTTTTTATCTTTGACCTTTTCAAGTATTTTGCATGACAATTAAAATTCACATCCCTTATCACAAATTTACAACATAGAAGTTGTATACTATGAGGATTGGTTCTCTTGTGGGACTAAATTTTAAGTTATAACGTACATGTTCAAATGTGATAGTGATAAAGAGTAATTGTCTACAATTTATACTTGAATTGTCCGTTTGAGAGGAAGAAACAGAACGTTCTAAAAGAGAGGAAGAACTAGAGTCAACATTGGAAACAGAACGTTCTAAAACAGAGAAAGAAATAGAGTCCATTAAGCAAACTATGAGACAAGAGTTTATGACAATGCTAGCCAATCACTCTAAGGTATGCCAAACTTGTTACTTTAATATAAGTGTTGGTTATGTTGTATTTGATTATTTGGATGTTGTTGGCTGTGTTGATAGTAGGTATAGCTTTAGAATTTGTTGTATGAGATTTGGTGTTGAGTTGTTGGTTGTTGGTTATGTCTGGATGAAACTATGGTTGGAATTTTTAAGTTTAGTACGAAGGTTGTATGGTTATCGATTATGGGTTTTGATACAACTGTGTTGGATAATGTTGGTTGTTATTTATTTATTTTTATTTTTTTTAATACAACCAATGTATGAGATTGTGTTTGGATGTGGAAAGAGTTGTAAGAAACCCTTAATATGTGTGTTGGTTATATTGTATTTGATTATTTGGATATTGTTGGTTGTGTTGATAGTAGGTATAGCTTTAGAATTTGTTGTATGAGATTTGGTGTTGAGATGTTGGTTGTTGGTTGTGTTTGGATGAAATTATGGTTGGAATTTTTAAGTTTAGTACGAAGGTTGTATGGTTATTGATTGTGGGTTTTGATACCATTGTGTTGGATGATGTTGGTTGTTTTTTTTTTTTTTCTTAATATAACCCATGTATGGGATTGTGTTTGGATGTGGAAATAGTTGTGAGAAACCCTTAATTTTTGTAGCTATTTGAGATTGGGAGTGATGTTTGGACTTTGGTAATGAATGTGTTTCATGATGTTTATATTATTTGAGCTTGATATAATAGTAGTAAGCTTTTGTGATGATTATTTTGTGGGTTTTAAACTTGGATTGTTTTTTACTAGGCCTATTTATTGTTTAAATTCTTTTTGATTATGGGATATGTTTAAATATTTGTTATGGGTGTAGAAAATTATTGTACTATACTTGAATTTGGTAGTTATTACTCTTCATTAATTACCTTTGATAATCTAAGACATCATGCATTTCATAAAAACCTGTGTTATCATCAAAACCTTAATCTTATAAAATGCTTTTGCCTTTGGTTTAGGAATGGTGTTTGGGATATTGTGATGAAAAAGTTCTTTATTTTGGTAATGATTTGATGTGAGTTTGTAATAATTTATTTAATTTTTAAATACAACTAATTGATTTTTATTATTTTTGTAGGATGGCAACTGATGGACAATCAACTAGGTAGTTCGTGATCGATAAATGACACCTTGCAACGATATTTCTCTTCCTACATGGGCAAATGATTAGACTTCACTTTTAAAGCAAAGTATATGACAACTTTTTGATATTTTTGTTAGTTATCGTTAATTATACATTGAACTTTTTGAATTCTTTTTGGATATTAAGGATTTTATAAATAGGATGTTATTGAGTTTCGTAATTTCTATTATAATTGTTTTGAGATTTAGCTTTTAAAAATTTTATATTAAGAAATATATATTGTGAAACAGGAAAACGGAAAAAAAAAATAGTAAATTGTAATGATTTTTATAAAAAGGTTGATGCATCTTATTGCCATGAAAAAAGTTGTTGCAATAACACATTTATAGGTATTACTCCAACTTAATTACAACAACAATTGTCGTTGTAATAGATTTTCTCCCATTTTAATGCAATGAAAGTTATCGTTACAATACATTTTCTCCCATTTTAATGCAACGATAGTTGTTGTTGCAATACATTTTCTCTCATTTTAATGCAACGACAGATATTGTTGCAATATAATTTCTCCTATTTTAATGCAACAAAAGTTGTCGTTGCAATATATTTTATCATATTTTAATGCAGCGATATTTGTTGTTGCAAGAATTTTTCTTTCACTTTAATGCCACGACAATTGCCGTTGCAAAAACTTTACATCCATTTTAGTACAACGATTTTGCCTATTGCAATAATTTATTACAACAACCAACTCGTTGCAATAACGTATGAAAATTTAAATAAAAAAATTAATACCACAAAACTATTGTTGCAATATAACACTAATTGCAACGAATTTTACATTTATTGCAACGAAATATGCATTGCATTATCAAGAAGTTATTGCAACGACTTTTGTTGTTAGATTAACTTATTGCCACGGAGTTTCTCGCAACCACTTACAACGACTACTGCGTCGTTACAATAAATATCTATTGCAACGATTTTGGGTTTATTGCATCGATATTTTTCGTTGCAACAAGGGTTTTTTCTTGTAGTGAAAATATGCAAAAAAAATGACCTTAAGGATCTGAAAACTAACCTACAATGCAAACTAACTATATGTCATGCTTATATTTAGAAAAATAAAGCAACATAATGATAAATAAACACAAGGGAAGTGACTTACCTTATGCAAAGCTCCCTCGTCTACAATTTATATCAATCAATCAATTGCAATGGAAATAAACACAAGGGAAGAGACATACATTGTGCAAAGCTCCCTCGTCCACAATTGTATATCAAACCATGCATTTAATCATATCATGCTAACTGTAATGTTCTAAACATAAGTATATCAAAAACCCTAATTTCTAACCATGTTTCTAGACTGGAAATAAACAAATCCTAATATGCATGCTAAAAAACAGAAAATAAAACCTATTTCTATCATATTATAACAATCCCTATTCATGCATACTATTCAAAACATTAAATAAGAAATCCTATCATGTTTTCTAACATGCTAACATGCACTCACATGAAATCACATGCTTACTAACATGAACTAATAATAACATGCATACTAATCACATAAAATAATAAATAATATCATGCAGTACTACCATGAAAACCCTAATATGCATATCCTAATATGCAAAACCTAATATGAAACTAACATGCAAAACCTAATTCTGACTATCTTTCAAGAACTTAAGAAGAAAAAGAGAAATCTTAGTCTGCTACTTGAAGAAAACATTATACTTCTACTTAAATAAAAGAAAGGCAGAAGAAGAGAAACTAAAAGACACTAAAAGGCAACCCTAGCATACTTCTAACAATAAAAAATAGAAGAAGAGAAGAAGAAACTCACATTTCAAAGTTTCCGAAATTCTTCATTTAGCCTTCTCAAGCAAGCCTCCAAAAGCTCTATACAATTTTCAATCTCCTAAAATCCTAAGCTAATGGTCATATTTATAGATTTTTGGCTCAAGCATGAATGAACAAAATTTAATTTAATCCTAATTATCCTAGGGCTCACATTGAGTCTTCCAAGGGTCCTCGTAATCATATTAGGTCAATAAAGGTGAAAAAAACTCGGAGAAAAGACCCCAAAATCACAACAACTTGAAATTGGGCGAAGTGGTGTAAAATTGGGAAACCTAGAAAGTGACCGTCTAGGGCCTGGACGGCCATCGATCCACCCTTGGATGGCCAGCCGTCCATCCTAGGACGGCCATCAATTTGTAATGCTCAGAAATCCTCAATTTATGACGATTCCAAGTTATTTTGGGACTTCTCAAACTTGTTTTGAGTCTATCTTCCTCATTTTAAGTCCAAATTCGATGAGTCAAAAGCCAAAATGTTTAGGACTTAATCCTATATGTTTATAGAAAGGTTTGGGTTCAAAAATCATTGAACAAAGTCAATGAGTTAGGTTAACCAAGCCGGTTTAGCCGTTATGAGCGATTTTAGCTCAAATTGGGATTTTGAAATTGACTAACTGATTGGCTTTAAATTGAAAAATGCCTCTTTATGAAACATGTTCTAAAAATCATTTTGAAAACATTTTAAGGTCTTGAAAACATTAATTTTGGAAAAATAGGTTGACCATGGTCAAATTAGGTCAAAACCTAGAAATGGTCAATTGACTACTATGAACCATTATGAGCCAAATTGCACTCAAACATTGTCATGCTTGAACCATCAGTCTAACTAGACTCTAAATATCCATACAAACTCAATGAAACCATTCGGGACGAATTTAGAGGTCATTTGGAAATTATATGAGGAAAATTATAATTCTACCATTGAAGTCGCAAATGTTCTTATTACCTATCGAGATTCGATCGGAATGACATGAAATTTGACATGGACATTCTTAGACTTTCTAAAAAACCTAATTCAAATTGAATCACTGAATTCCTACTCAAAAACCTACATGTGATAATAGCCTCTATCTACTTAAGGAAAAATGGTAATTTTGGAAACTAGTATTTTGAGGCCCATTTCTCTAAAACTACTTAGTCATTCTCGACCAATATGTTATGAAATAATGACTTAAATTCTATAAGTACAAAATGGGGTGTCTATAGACACATGTTAATATTTAATGTAATTAATAATTGTCACGTGTTAAAATGACTTGTAAACAGAAATGTAACTGAGAATTTCAGTCTATAAATAGAGAAAACATAGATGTAAGAAGGAGAGAATTTTTCATTTCTTTGAGATTTTCCAAAATTTGTAAAGTGCTCTGGTGAAAGAAAAAGAGAGATTTCTAGAAAGAAGGTTGTAATTCATTTTCTTGCAAGCTCTGTAAGTGTAATCTCTCTTTTACTATCAATAAATTTAGTCATTTTGTATTATAATTCAAATGAAATCTATCAAAAGCATCGACCAATGATAGATATATACCTTCAAGACATATGTTTATTATTGGAAAAACGGTTTCGTTACCCTAATTATCCATCATGGTTGAGAGTCACCTCCCATGGAAATGAAAATAGATGTAACAAGGCTATTTTCACTGCTTATTCCATGGATCAACAGATGATAGACCAAAACAGAGGTGAAACTACATTAAAATCATCGTGTTTGATAAATTGTTCTTATTATTTGATAAATTGTATAGTTATTGTGAATTGTTAATTTAGCCTTTCATTCCGCATTATTTGTATAAATTTGCATTAGACCCTATTCACCCCCCTCTAGGTAACCTTTGGGACAACAAATGTACTCTTCTTATGCATGTCATGCATGCCAAAAATCATATTGATCCAACATAAAAACTAACTTTGAAAAAATGGTAACATTTTATGTAAGATACACCTTATAATAAACTCTCCTAGCTTATTCAAAAAAAACTTTTGATGGACCTTTTTACCCTCAAATTAATTTATAAAGACCATATTGCGCTTAAATACCACAATTTAAATTATATGTAAAATTGAAATTAGAATATGTCTCTTACTCTTCTCAATTTTTGGAAATTGGCTTTATGTTTTACACTCTTAATTTTCATTGAATGCATTGCAAAAATTAAAGAGATTTTTATCTTTGAAGTCAAGCTAGCATTGCATGCATCTCACAAAATTCAGAATATATACCTCATATGTATATATATATATATATATATATACCTTATGTAGTTCTTTTTTAGGAAAAAGATCATAAGGACCCTAAATAAGATTTTATTTATTAAGAAGTCCAAAGCATAAGATGCTATACCGATAGGCCCTTCCAGGTCAAATATAAAGTCAACTAGGAACATATGTTGTCTAATATACCCCATTCCTTAATTTCAGCAAGATTTTCAATTTCAGCATTTTTTTTCTGATTTTACGTGATCTTTTATGGACAATTTTTTTTATATTTGAAATATATTATGAATGGATTGGATATGAAATGTCTTTTTGAATTTGAAATAAGATAAACGTTTTTCTGGACTTCTTAATCTCTAACAATTGTTTGGTTTTCAGTTTGCAAAATCAAAACGGTAGATGCTATGTATTAAATGAAGAGAGGAACTTAAGATATATAAGTGTTGCAACCTTTCTTGAGGGATGAGAAGTTTTGGTTGCTGATGTTGGGTTGATAAAAGCTTTCCAAACGTTCTTGAAAGGTTATTTCTCCAACTTAGCGATTGATTATGTTTTATATAGATCCACGTATATATGTAAAATGGAGATTCTTATGTCCATAAATTCATGGCATTGTAAGTAGAGCGTTTTCCTTTTTGCTTGTGTCGATTAACAAACATATAATGTATTTTTACTTCAAATTCCGTTTTACAGTATCTCTATAAAACGGACATAATGTATACTACTTTAAATTCCATTTTACAGAAATACATGTATATATGTCACGTACACGGATACAATATGTATACAATTCACTACTTCATCTCCGTCGTGAATCCGTTTTACAGAGTAAATAAATGTATGTATGTAACACAAATTTAATTTGTATACCTTCTACACCTTCAGTTTTCCCTTATATTGATTCCAGTTTTACAAAGATACATGTAGGATTCTAATTCAGATTTCATATGAATACATGTCACTATGTTTATATATACTTTGAAATTTTGTTGCCATAAACGTATACTTGAGTTTTAATATTGTGTTCTTTCATATGTATACATGCAAAGTGGCAAAATTTATTTATAAATATTCCTAGTTTTAAAAGTTAAATGAGGATAATCTCACATGTGTATATATATATATATATATATATATA
>JAESVK010000050.1:184938-201857 GCA_017140935.1 Hamamelis virginiana | reverse complement strand
GTTCGTTTTATTGAGATCAATCCAGACAGATCTCAAAGGTACGGATTCTTCTATATTTGTTAAAGGATTCGGATTTTTTTTTGGCATGATCCATAAACACTATCACGAGTTCATGGGATTTCCGCTCCCAACAATTTCAAAATAATTTATTATACCATATTATTTTGAAATTTTAGAGAGCAAAATGCAATGAATATATATACAAAATGAGATATTATTGAGAATTTTATATAACTAATAATAATTTAAAAATATTCACGTACAACGCACATGTGCTATAACTAGTATATATATAAGTGTGTATGTGTGCGTCGTATTTTACAAATCAGTTTGAGTTGGAATTGGGCCTTAGGGTTGTCTGGTACCTAAAACCATGTTCAACTCAAATTAAGGATCAAGTTGAAACTTTTATTCTTTGCCTATATAGATTTTTTAAACCACCAAGTATAAGCCACATATAAATTCTTACTCCACTAGGTCCCTCTAAATTCCAAATGGACAGAATTGCCTCAAAATCAAAATGAAAACATAAAACAATGTAAAATATGAAGAGTTTACATGTTAATGGAGGGATTATAGCCGACCTCAATTAATAGTCTTAGAGTCCAATGCATTGGTGGGTGGTCTAGGTTTAGGAAATTGACACCCATTTATGGACTGCTATTAGGAATTTAGGAATTTTTCATGCATATTTTGGCATGGGTAATGACTTGATTATAAACTTTTAGTAAATATCAAATCAAAAGAATGGGCTGTTAATTAACCAAATGTATTTTTGGACCACATTTATCTTGATTTAATGACATCTTCTTATTATTATTGAGTAGATGTGTTCAAATTATATATATATATATATATATATATATATATATATATATATATATAGATAGATAGAGAGAGAGAGAGAGAGAGAGAGATGATCAAGTCAGCACTTACTGACTTAGCTAAAATCAGCAAACATTTAAATAGTCATTAGATCTCAGCCATTTGAGTGATGTTCAAGGTCACTTGAGTGATATTCTAATGGCCATTTACATATTTGCTTATTTTGACGAAGTCAGCAAATCTTGACTAGATCATTTTAATATATATCAGTTATGTTCTAGTCAGCACATGCTGACTTTCAAATTATTTATATTTAAAAAATTGGTTCCACTTTACTTTTATTTTTGTAAAGTATTTTAGTTTTTTTTATATAATGCATCCTACTTAATTTTCTTCCATCTCTTAAAATTTTAATCATTTTAATAATTTTTTATTTTATTTTTTAATACTACATTTTACATGATTTTCTTCCCTCTCATTATCATTTTTAACCATTCGTAAGTAATAAGATACATACTCGATCTATCCCTATAAATTTAAGTTTTTATATGGTTATTTAATTTTTTATTTTTTAATAATACATCCTATTTAGGGATGTCAATGGAATGAAATTCCCAATCCCATCCCTTAAACTGAAATCTTTTTTCCAAATTTGTCCCAATCCCTACTCAAAATAAGACGAGATGGAGTGAGAAAAACATCTAAGGTGGGACATGGGTTCCCGTTGGGTTTGAGAAAGAAATTAATTTTTTTTTTTTTTTAACTTCAAATATTTTTATGGAGTGAACACTAATTATAATTGCAACAAATTGTGAATTACAAGTATTTGTAGTTAAAATATAAATATATACACATTAATACGGTGAAAAGAAGGGAAAAATAAAAAGAAATAAGAAATCATAAAATACTAAATATTGTGAATAAATGAAAGGGGTTTTCAGGCACATTGGGCGACCCTATCCCATATCCCAATTCAAACCCTCTAGAACTTTCAAATTTTTTTCCATACTCGGTAGGTGAGGCTCCAATTATTCTAGCCAAATTGGCTTTCCTAATCCTATTTGATTTTCTCTCCTCTCTATAGTTTTTTATTTAAAAAAAAATTAAAAATTAAAATAATACATCTTATTTGACTTTCTCCCATTTCATTAATATTTTTAATCATTCTTATATAATACATACATACTCCTACCTTATAAATTTAATTAAGATGGAATGGTCTAGATCATTTAATCAAATATAATTTATTAGATTATATGAGACCTTATTGTCAAGTTCCACGCATGGCGCAAATTTGCATCAGTAAACTCTTATATACCTAGAACTTTATGGCATAAAACTCTTACACTTTAGAACTTCGGATAATTCATTCTAAATTTTATTACCATATATATATATATATATATATATATATATATATATATATATATATAATGTACTTGGGGAAAAAATATATATTATATTTTGTCACATTAATGAAGAAAGTTTTTGGAATTAAGAAAGTCTAATTGATAGGCAATCGAAAACTATTATATATATGTTATAAGATCTAGCCTTCAAAATATTCTAGGAAAAAGATTCTAATAAAGTTAAGGGAATGGGCCAGGGTGAAAATCATGTTCCCATACATGATGCACCCCAAGGGTGGAACAAAAATGCTTGTTTGTTTTGCACAAATCATAATAACACTATCCTAGGACTCTTTATATATCCTTGTTCTCCATTACTTTAGCCAAAACCCCACATCTAAGAAGCAATTAAGTTGGTGATGGGGCAGGCCAGACATCGAACATTAATTGTAGCAGCATTATGTTGGTTAATCAAGACGGGCCAACCTTGCATGGGTGGATTTTTAGCAGCTTTTACATGTCTAGGTTATATATATATATATAATAAAGGCGTAGAGGCACTGTTATATAACGCTCACTTTACAAAATTTTGAATTTTGAATTTTTATTTTGATTGATTGTTTGTATTAAAACTAGATTTTATTTTGCTAAAATCATATAATTTTTTGTCGTTTTAAGTTATTAAGTAAAAAAATCATATATATATATTTTCTTACCTAAGTTACATAATTTTTAGAAAATGAAAAGTGCCACAACCGTTTTTTTAGTTTAAAATAATTAAAATTTAACAATTATACCCAAAAATCAATTTTTTGATAAAGAAAAATGAATTTTGAATATAATATTAGTAATCTTGTAAATTAAAGTAACATGAGAAATGAAAATTCCTATTTATAGAGATGAGAATTTAAATTCTTATATTTCATGGAAATTAAGGTGTTCGTGGGTATGACAACTCCTATGAATTTTATCAAACGAACAGTTAAACTTTTATCATTTTTAAAAAATTTAGATTTCCCACCCAGAATTCCTAAGTAACCAACAAACCCTTATATTACATAAATTAAGAATTGGATTTAACCACACACGTGTATGATTAATTGATTATATTCACATGTCAGAATCAAACCCCCTAGATATCACGAAATTCCACGAGTCTTGGAATGGAGGGGGCATTTTGCTATTTGTCCTTACTTGAGACACGAAACCACGAGGAAAATAATATATCCACATCTTTCTGTGGTCCCAAATTAAGGAGTCTCGTTTTATTTGAACAATAATATGTATATATTTCTGTGGTCCCAAAATATCTTCATCTATTGAACTAGATACGCGTACGCCAAAGCACAATGCTAGAGCTTAAGACTTTTTTAGTCCGAAGTCCCTGAAATAAGATTAATATCCCAATAGGTCCAAAAAAAACTTTGGACAACCCCTAAGATCCCTAACTTTTTAATTTTGATAATTTTCCTGTGCTATATATATACATTTTATATGTTTATTATTTTTCTCAAGTTCATATGTTATGATAATAATTTATATATTTTTTGTACATAGATAATGATTTATATGTTTGGTTCCATGTTATTTTCTTCTTATTTTCATGGTGAACAAGGCTATTAGTCCCACAAAAACTCCATTGATCTCTAGATCATGGTTAGTATTTTTAAATTTCAATTGATCTCTTCATTAAATTTTAATTGATCTCTTCAATAATTTCAATTGGTAAGTCTCCATAATTATATGTTTCTTCTTGTTCTGTTTTGGTGATAATTGTTAGCCTAAATGGTTCCAATCTAGCATATGTTATATGATTTCAATGATAACAAACAACAAAATCCTCCAAACTATATTCTAAGTCAGCCAGACAATCAATAACTCTTTCTTCTTTCTTTCTTTCTTTTTTCTTCTTCTTTTTCTTTTTTTTTTCTATTGGAGAAATTCAACTCTTAGATCGTTTTTCCATTAGTCTCATCAACTCGGCTAGCCTTAGTGGTTAATGAATAATTCTACTAACTTGCCCATAAATATGCCAAAACGAAAACTTCTTAAACTTTTCTCTATGAGTTTACTAATATCATCCGTAATGCTTTGAATACTCCATTAATGAGTGTGACCTTTTCCCAAAATAGAGTTTACCACCGCATGTGGGTTTCCTTCAACTTGAAGACATTTAAATGAGTTCAAATGCACTCCAAAATAGAGATTCGTTGAAATATGCTAATAAAAATAAATGAGTTGAAGTCCTTTTTTTAAAATAACAATAATAATAATAATAAATTTTATCGCATCAAAGTTAGAGGCTTTAAACAGAGTACATACAATTCGGCTCAATAACTTATAAATTTTGGCTCAATAATTTATGATTTTTGCTATTCTAACAACTTGTATTTTGAAAACTGATTATCATTGTAATTTTTTACAGACATGACAATCAAAAGAAGATTATCTAGTATAACGATAAAAAGCGTAATTAAGGACATTCTTACCCGATCGGTTTTGTATATATATATATATATATATATATATATATATATATATATATATATAGAGAGAGAGAGAGAGAGAGAGAGAGATATGATCTAGTAAACAAATGCTCACTTAGTTTAAGTCAGCAAACACTTAAGTGGCCGTTAAATTACTCAAGTGGCCTAGATCATCACTCAAATAGCCGAGATCTAACAGCTATTTCAGTGCTTGTTGACTTAGGTTAAGTTGGCAAATGCTGACTTGATCATTCCATGACATCACCCTTCGAAATAACAAAATCCTCCAAACTATATTGTAGTCACCAAAGACTGACTTAGCTTAAGTTATCAAACACTTAAGTAACCTTAGATTACTCAAGTGGCCTAAATCATCACCAGAACCGGCCCTGAAGGCAAGCATAACAGGCCATGGCCTTGGGCATCACTTTTTTAGTAAAATTTAGGGGCATTAAAATTGGTCTTAGTAGTGATATACAACATAGACAACCAATTTTTATTCAAGGGCAGCCCAAAGGGCCAAACCCCAACATACTACATATGTTCTACTATTTAGCCTCTATTTTTTGTTGTTGCATTTTTCTTTAGAATATAATTTTTGTTAATTTCTTGGGATGGTATAATTGTTCTATATATGTTTGACACATTTATGGAAAATATAGTTGAATTATATTCATTTTAATGGAATTACATTTAAGAGTTGTAATCAAATCTTGTTAATTTATTAGTTTGATATATTTGTAATGATGATAAGAGGTTTCGGGTGAGCCTATTGAAAACTCTCATTGTGAATTGATTCTTTATTTGTTTGATATATTTGTAAGGAAAATTCCATTCGTTTTCCCTTTTTGTCTTCCCTCGTGCATATGACCAACTTCGAATAGTTATTTCGAGAAATCGACTGTTGGATTTGATATTTCACTTATACTTATCATGAATACAAAAAATCACATTGATCCAATGGTCGGTTTTTACAATTTTGAAAAAAATTGTAAAATATAATGAAAAATTTGTAAAAAACTATTATAGTCTATTTTTAAAAGAACCAACTGTTGGATCAATATGATTTTTTGTATTCTTAATACGTATAAATGGAGCATCAAATCCAATTGTCGATTTTCAAAATAACTGTTTCAACTTTCAAGTTGGTCAAATGCACAAGGGAGGACGAAAAAGAGAGGACAAAAATGGTGGACGAAAAGAATTGTTGTATTTGTAATTAATGATGATATGAGGTTCGGGGTGAGCCTATTGAAAACCCTTCTTGTGAATTGATTATTGTAGGCCTTCTTTATTAGTTTAATTATATTTGTAATTATGATAGGAGGTTCGGAGGTGAGCCTATAGAAAATTTTTTTTTTTTATTTTTCTGATTTGATTGTTATAGGTTTTAGTTTCTTTTATACATATATATTTTTAATGGTGAATTGGTGATAGGAGATTTGATATGCGCCTATTGAGAACTCGCTTTGTGAATTGATTGTTGTACATTTAGCTCATGAGAAATTTAGGGTAAATAACTAAAATATTACACGCATTTTTTTTTTTTGGTTAATATATATTAGGGGCAACATTTTAGGAGCCCGCATAGAACATCCAAAATCTGACCTTAATCATCACTCAAATGGTCGAAAAAAATATTATAAAATAGTAATATTTTTATATAGATCAATTAGCAATTAATCCTTTACAACCAATCATAAAAGATACATCGAGCTTCCCCATCCTATTACGTAACTTGAGTTATCTTCCCTCGTGGATTTTAAAAAGTAGATGAATGATGAATGCCATGACTTTAACCTGCCAAGTGCCCTAAGTGGAGGCCACAACGCAGCAAAAAAGGAGGAAATTGCGCATATATATTAATTATTGGATTCCACATTCTGCTTATCCCTAGATTGCAGTCTCATCACGCACAAGCCTCTTGGGACTTCCTAGGTTGCACGCGCATTATGCAAGTCATTATAAATATAATATAATTTTTCTAGATTCACTTTTTCCATTTAATAATAAAGTCAAGTACAGTTTAGCACATGAAAAGCAAAAATCTATCAACTTAAAAGTTAAAAGTGCATTTTTCTTATAAAATATTAAATTTTATTGCTCCCTCACCTAATCACGATTCGAGAATGATCCGTGCACTATCATATTCAAATATCCAATTATATATATATATATATATATATATATATATATAGAGAGGTACAGATTCTCTTGACACATTTTTACTCCTAATTTGACACGCGGTTTGCAAAATCCAGCATAGGATTAGTATTTTGAGAAACTGATCGTTGGATTAGATATTCTACTTATATACATTACATATGCCAAAAATCACATTGATCAAACAGTTAGTTTTTCAAAAAACTAACTGTGACAGTTTCATATAGTTTTTTACAGTTTATTTTTAAATTGTGATATTTTTTCAAAAGTAGCCGTTGGATCAATGTGATTTTTTGTATATATGATTTATATAAGCAGAATATCTAATCCAACGGTCAGTTTCTCAAAATACTCATCCCACGCTGAATTTTTGCAAACCGCGTGTCAAATTAAAAGTAAAAATATGTGTCAAGGGAACCTGTCCTATATATATATATATATATATATATATATATATATATATATATATATATATATATATGTATAATTTTTTGCTAAAATAAAATTGTTTAGTAGAAAAAGTTTTTCAAAATTATATAAAAATATATTATGAGTAGATGCTTACTTTAGCTATTAAAGTAAGCATGAAGTTAATAGATAACTTTGAGATACATATAAAAAACGACAGTGATCCATATCAACATCTCAAAATATAAAATTGTGAAAAATTGTGACCGCAAAAAATTACTATAATTTTTATCATTAGCACTTTAAGGAAACTGGCCGTTGGATCACTGCAATTTTTGGCATGCATGTAGGGGCGGAGCTAGGATTTAAAGTTCGTGGGGCTAAGGATTTAAAGTTCGGGTAGTTGCAGTGAAGTTGCTTTTTGTTTTTGGCTGTGGTGGTCTGAATTATAGCTGCTGCTTTGGTTATTGCTATGTAATTTCCATTGTTATCAAACCCGGACCGGATCGGCCGGTTCAACCGGTTGAACCGGGAACCGGTCCCCTCCCGGTTGGTTTAACCCACAAAAACCTATTTTTTAAAAAAACCGTTCAACTCGGCGGCTCAACCGGTTCAACCGGTCAACCCGTTTTGTTTTTTTTTTTTTTTTTTTTTTTTTTTTTTTTTATAGAAAAAAAAAATTTAATTTTTTTTAAGGTGCTAAAATGACTAAAATAGTCCTAATATTTTTAAAATCTCTTCAAGCCAAGAAGGCTAAAAAGACAAAGAAGTCTTAAAAAATCCCAAATAACAAAAAGAAACCAAAGCACCTAATTTAATAATACAATATTCTTATCTTGCATTTTTAAAAAAATATATAATAAAGATTGATCAATAGTAATTATCAATTTTCAATTTTGATGACTACACATAAATTCAAATATATGAATTGATTGTACAAACTTTTAAAAAAATTATATTTTGAATCATTTACAGCTTTTATTCTAATAAATAAATAAATAATATATTTATGACGTCACGGTTCAACTTGGCGGTTCAACCGGTTGAACCGATTGACCCTTAACCCGGTAACTTTTTCGGTTCGATGAATAGTCCGGATTATAAAACAATAGTAATTTCATCCGGGTTTCAAGAAATCTTTCTTTATGATACAAGCTTAATCAGACTGAAGAAAAACCCAACTTTGTTTTCTATCCCATATCTTCTTCTTCTACAAAGATATTGGAGAGAGAGAGAGAGAGAGAGAGAGTAGAATTCTTATCTAGTTAGCAGCTTTTTAATCCTTACTATAGAATTGCTTATCTAGTCACCGGCTTTTTAATCCTTACTATAGAATTGGGGAGTGGGTGGGGTCCTTCTCTTCCTTGTGATTGACTTGACTCCTGGACAGAGAGAGAGAGAGAGAGGCTGAAAGATTACAAGAAAGGCATAGCTGTGTGGGTTTGGGGTCCAACTGGTGGAAGGCAGGTGGGTACTGGCTTAGCTTAGTAGAAGGGTTAAGCCCATTATTAATGGACAAAGTTGAAAAGGGTATCACTGGCTTAGCTTAGTAGAAGGGTTGAGCCCATTGAGCCCATTGAGTAGTAGTGGACTGGTAGTAGTTTGTTTTTTTCCCAAAAGTTTGGGGGGCTATAGCTCCCCTAGCCCATATATGTTCCGCGCCTGCATGTATGACATGTATAAGTATAATATCTAATCAAATAATCAGTTTTTCAAAATATGAATCTCACAATTAATTATCTATTAATTTTATGCTTATCTTAATTAAAGTAAACATATATTAATAGAATCATTTTTATAAATATATACGGAGTATATGGAATGGATAGCTAATAACATTATAATATACAATGGGCTGGCTTTCTTGTTAAGATGATTGTGATATTCATGGATGGTTTGGTTGGCATGAGCTACTTGATTTCATCTGCTAAAATTGTTACCAACGTGATTTTCTTTTTCTTTTTTTATTATTTCCGGACTATGCAAACATATAATAAAATATTAATCTATAAGAATGAAAAAAATGCCCTGGCCGGGGTGTGTTTCAAAAATTTCTCTCTCATATAAAAAGTCAGAGTTCTAGTTCACACTTCCACATGGGCAGGTCCTCACCTGATTTCCCTGATTTCTTTAAAGTTAGCTGCAGAGTTTGCACAGTTGGGGGGGCCAAAAACCTACAGCGAGCTGGCCCAATATTCATGGCTATATGCCTGCTCATTCAGCTGTCAATCCAGTAATATGCACATAGTTGGGCCTTGCATGTGTACGGTTTTGGTGCTTTTATTGCAATCCCAATGTCCTCTTTCCATCAGGGGTGCAATTCGGGATTCGATCCGATCAGATTAATTCGGACAGGATTGAAATCGGTACGAATTATTTTCGGATTACTCCCGATCCAAGTTCTTCAATCCGAATTCATTAGGATTAGTTCTTGGATTTGGTATTTTATAATTCGATCTGAATGTCCAATCCAAAATCCGATCCCAATGTCTAATCTGAAATTCGATATTATTAAAATATATTTATTATTATTATATGGCTATATATGTAACACGGAATATTCTTTTTGAGTTTTTGTAACATTATAAATTTTTAATACGATAGTTAAAAAAAATCTAGATATTATAAATTTACTTGTTACCCTCTTTTACACTATTACTATTTATTTACATATAAAAATTCCAAATACTACTAAAAAAATTAAAGGGATTGAGATTTTAATAAACGGACCATTGGATTAGATTCACTATTTATGTAAGTCATACATACCAAAAATCACAGTGATTCGATGGTCTGTTTTTAAAATATCTCAATATTGAAAATTTTATTATTTGTTAATATTTAAGTATAATAATTTTCATGATGACATTTTAAAACACTACCGTTGGATGAGATGTTCTTCTTATGTAAGTCATGTATGCAAAAAATCACGTTAATCTAACGATCATTTTTTTATAAAATACCACATTTTTTTTCAAAAAAATTGTGAGATTATATTTGCCTGGTTTAGAACAGTTATATGTTTTCTCAAATCCATCCGTCAGATCTATGTGATTTTTTGCATGCATAATGTGTATGCATAGAACATCTCATCTGACAATTAGTTTCTCAAAATATATATCTCATATTGGATTTTGCAAAGCATGAGCAAGAACCTCATGCAAGAACCATGTATTTAATTAGAAGAAAAACTACTTATATTGGTTTCATCCAAGTTGTGTATCATATGGTTCTAATCCATATTTTACAAAACCTAACATGGGGTTGGTATTTTGTGGAACCGACCATTAGATAAGATGTTTCACGTATACACATTATGCATGCAAAAAATCACATAGATTCGGTTTTTTGTTTTTTTTTTTTTTTTTTTTTTTTTTTTTTTTTGCGAAAATGTGGCATTTTTAAAAAATTGACGGTTGGATTAATGTGATTTTTTGCATGCATGACTTACATAAGCGGAACATCTCATCCAACTGTTGTTTTTTAAAATGTCACCATGAAAATTATTATACTTAGATATTAAGAAATCATATAATTTTTAATATTGAGATATTTTGAAATCTAACTATCGGATCATTGTGATTTTTGGTATGTATGACTTACATAAATAAGGTATCTAATCCAACGGTCGGTTTATCAAAATACCAATCCCTTTAATTTTTATATATTAGTGTTTAGATTTTTTATATATAAATAAATAGTAATAACAGTGTAAAAACTAAAAAGATGATAACAAGTTGTGCTTATTTAATTTTTATCGCCACGACCTTTATTAAAGTATGGTTAATAATGAGAAGTTGGTCTGAATTAAATGCATAATTAATTCTTTCATATATGCATTTATGCACTATCACGGTTGTCACCAAAGTGAATCATTAATTTTTTTTATTTTTTTTTAGAAAAAATTATTTCATTTGTTTTCTAAAGAAGAAATGCGATCACATCCTCCGGTCCGATTTCAATTGGAGTTGGACATGGTCCTGAAAAGCCTAATCCAAATTAGGTCGGCTGGGTCCTTATTTTCCTTAAATCCGATCCAATCTGAGTTGCACCCCTACTTTCCATATCCCGTTGTTTTTTACAGTCCAATATTTACTAATTAAAGCCCACTAACTTCCTAAAATACCCCAAGCCCCAATCTATTTAGAATGGAACTTATTTCCACACCCCATACCCATATCTCAGAAACACGATATAGTGACAGGGAGAAACCGGAGAACTAGGACACTATCCATTCATCAATGGCAGTGAACTCCGGCGGCATTTTCATAGGTGACATCTTCTTCTCCGGCGGATGGTGAGTGTCACTCTTTCTCTCTCTTGTATCCCTCTCTCCATTGCCCCTAACTCTCTCGATCTCCATCTCTGCACGGCTCACCATCTCTCTGTCTTCCTCTCTCTCAGCCACTTGCCAATCTAGAATTCTAGTGTGGCCCTTATGCATGCATATGTTCGGTAGATTGAACTGTTTGGCTAGTACTCTTGAAATTTTTTTTGTTTTTGTTTTGCAAATATCAAAAAAAAAAAAAAAAAAAAAATCCCTTTTCTTTCCTTCATTAATTGAATCCAATTTCCATTTACTGTTCTGAGATATTTTTTAAGTATCCTAATACTAAAATCACAAGGGAAACAATAACAGCTACAATCATAGTGACCCAATGTTCTTGAATCAAAATCTGAAACCCAATGTATCAGTTTACAACTGGTAGGTGTAACTTATGTTCTTTAATGGGTTCATTTGATTTTCCATGGATGATTGAATATCTAAACTAAAATTTTAGCTTTGATCATAGAAAATCAATAAATAAAGTGCATGCTATGCCTAAGTCAGATTTGTGTTCCTAAAATTTTTTTTATCTAAACTAAAATTCACCGAATCCTTTCGAAGTTCGATGCCCCAAATATTGGTCTTCGACATGTTCATGTTTGCATTCTTTTTGGGTTGTATTACTGCCTTTTCTTTGGCGCTTTTATAGTGTGATTTAACATTATATAATTCATTTCATTTGAATTGCTTACTCATCTATGCGATCTTGTTATTGTTAAATGTTATTTAATTTCATTTTTGCATTGCTTACTCATCGTGTGATTTGTCAAATGGTGTCTATTGCAGAAGGCGCACTTTTTACTACTCTCGAGGGAACATCCGCTGGGTCGAGCATCTACTACACATCGCTCAAGAGAAGACGATGAGTTGCCTAGATGTGACCCATAGGCTTACTACTGTTTGAACATATGCTGGACATGTTAAAACTTGGCTATTTTATTTTGTTATTTATTTGGTTTCTATTTTTTTTTGTATGGATGATAATATTACAGTTTGTATGATGGTTAACTAGAGCATATTTGCTCCAAGTATTTTGGGTTGTGTTTGTCTTGTACAGATATAGCCCTAATGCTTAACACACAGTCGAAACTAGCCACATTCGAACTCAACAATTACAAATGAAAATGACTAGTTTTATTATTCAATGACATGATAATGAATTTGCTAATTTGGAACGGCTGCTTTGTGTTACACATTAAATGTTTCGGATTCAGACGGATCCTTGTCCAATTTTTTATTTAATACATAATAGGATTTAAATCATTTAGTGAAAGAGATTTTAATGCATTAAGACCAATTTATTATCACTGGGTTACTAGCCATACATTTTTAATCATACAAACTAAACATAGCCTTCTTGATATATTTTTAACAGGATTGAAATCTTTAAAAAAGAAATTTACCCTTTTTTTTTTTACCTATCTGGTTGAAAGTTGTAGAACATTTTAATAATGTTCGGTTGTTATCCGCCAAACATATACCCTCTATTCGGTGTATATATATATATATATATATATATATTGACCTATTCGGTTGAAAGTTGAGGAACATTGTGATAATGTTTGGTGGTTATCCACTAAACATATACCATTTGTTCGGTGGACGCATATCCAAAAAGAGATAATATATTTGGTGGATACCCACAGCCTTATGGCTACCCTCTTGACCTTTTAGGTCAAGATTTTGATCATAACAAACATGTCTTGTGTACTAATATGTTAATCAAGTGATGCAAGGTTCAAACTTATTGAAATTATCATGAATGCATCAAGGACTTTAGCAAGACACAAGCAAGCACATGAATTGAGCCTAAACCAAGAAAACCTCATGGAGATTCAAGCTCAAGAAGCAAGAAGACTCAAGACATCTCAAGACCTAGTAATTGATGTTATCTTTTGTACTTTGAGTGTCTTAGGATTATTTGTATAGCTCTCTCAATTGTTAAAATCTATAATGCTCAAAATAACTATAGTTTGACCATAGGAGATTTCCATCACCTTCATAGACTTTTAGATATTTGGTTAATTCTTGAAATGGTCTTTGGTGACTTTCTCAAGTTTTGTTGAAATGGTCTCTTGCCTTCTTATGCCTTAAAAATCGTTTTATATAAAAATATGGCAAGACTGTTCGAATGAGCTTGCATAGCCTTCGAATGGAAGGTCCCGTTAGATCAGGACAGAGTCTGTCTCGGAGGATTCGGTTGTTTTAACAAAAGATGAGATTTTTACTAAAGTCGTTCGAACGGGCCTTGAGTTGTTCGAACGTGTTTCACAGTATTCAAATACAACGACTAGTTTGTTCTAACGGGCTCTCGGGCCGTTCGAACGGTAGACGCAGATTTTTCATATCTCCTGCATTTAATGCTTTAAACCACCTTGTTTGTGATTGGATGAGAGGGAAACGGCTCTATTTAGCGGAATAGATATTTAAACTCTCTTCATTCTTTATTCAAACACTACCAAGAACATTTACTTGTATCTTTCAAGAGCATTCAATTATCCTTTGTCAAGACTCTCTCAACTAACTCTCTTGAGCATTCATTAGTCTTTAATAGTTGAAGAACTATTAGTGTGAAGCTTATTTATTGTACAAATCAGCTTGTTGAAAGCACTCTCTTGTACTCCACTCTCTTATACTTTTTTGGGAAGCTTGGGTTTGGGAAAACCCATTTGTAGAACTTGGTGTTTGTTGGTCAAACAAATTTGGTGTAAAGTTTGACCTCTACCGATCAAAGGGATTATCATAGTGGATTGGGGAACCTTTGAGCTTGGTACGCGAGGCATGACGCAGGATTGGTGTCGATCGAACAACATTAACATTGAGTGTTTGATCTCTTTATCTCCATATTACTTGTTGTTTTTTGTTCTTAATTTTATCTTGTAATTTGTTTATTTGTGTGTATGTACAAAAAAAAAAAAAAAAAAAAAAGACTTAGTATTGCCCTAGACACTATTCACCTCTCTTCTAGTGTATCTAATTGGGATTTCATTTGGTATCAAAGCAAGAACTCAAATAGAATTTATTTAAATTTTCAAGAGTTTAATCCATGGCAACCCTAACACCTTGCTCTCTCTCTCAAGATTAATCCCAAGGAAGGCCTCCTTTTTTCAATGGCCACAATTATAGTTATTGGAAAAATAGAATGAGTATTTTCATTCAAGCCATTGACTATAAGGTGTGGAATGTCATTGTTGATGGGAACAAGATTCCCATGAAAACAAATGACAATAGTGAAGTAGTGAGTAAGCCAGGAGAGGAATGGAGCGAAAATGACCATCGCAAGAATCAAATTAATTTCAAGGCTAACAACTTACTTTATTGTTCTCTTGGTGAAAATGAATACAATAGAGTTTCCGGTTGCGATACCACCAAGGAAATTTGGACAAAATTGGAGTTAACTCATGAAGAAACATCACAAGTAAGAGAATCTAAAATTGATATGCTTGTTCATGAGTATGAAATGTTTAAGATGTTGCAAGATGAAAATATTGGCTCTATGTTTACTCGTTTTACTAACATTATTAACAGTTTGAAAGCTCTTGGTAAGATTTATTCTAATGTAGAAATTGCAGGGAAGATTCTCCGTTCACTACCTAGAACATGGGAACTTAAGGTGACTGCAATTAAAAAGCAAAGAACCTCACCAAAATTAATCTTGATGAATTTTATGGGGCTCCCTTGTGATCCATGAACTATCTTTGAATAGTAGGCAACATCAAAAGGAAGATAAACCAAAGAAAAGCATGACTCTCAAATCTTCTAGCCAACATGTGGAAAGTGAAGGAAATGATGAAGAAGATGAATTAGACGAGGATGATGTCGCCTTCATCAAAAGAAGATTTCGACACTTCTTCAAATCAAAATGGGAGAATTAACAATGCCATAAAGGATATTCAAGCAAGCTAGAATAATGTTTCAAAAGCTACAATTGTAAGAAAGTTGGACACAAGATGATGGATTGTCCGCAACTCAAATCCAACAAAGATAAAGAGAAAAAAGATGATAGAAGGAAGAAGGCTATGAGTGCAATTTGGCAAGACATATTTAATGCACCTAGCTTGGATGATGAAGCCCCTCAAGAGGAAGTGAGAAATATGTGTCTCTATGCAAACATTGATGAAGACTCGCATTCATACCTTGATGCAAATGATGATGATGAGGTAAAATCTATCTTTAATGAATCTATTCCTTATGATGAATTGCAAGAGAACTTTAATAGTCTTTTTGAGTAAATGGAAAGGCTTGACAAAATGTATAAGGATACGAAGAAAATTGTCTCTTCTCTCACCAAAGAATAAGAGCATTACATAACTTGATTAGTATTAGTCAATTATGTGATAAAGGATCTAATGCCATATTTAGTGCTCATAAGTGTATTGTGAAGTATGATGATAAAATAATATTTTTTTGCATATAGAGATGTAAATGTGTATACCATTAGTTTGGATGATTTATCTTCTCAAAATGCTAGTTGCTTTGTAGCATTACATGAGACTAGTTGGCTATGGCATCATAGACTAGAACATGCTAGTATGGATGCTTTGCAACACTTGTTTAGAAGTGAATTGGAAGAAGGCTTGCCTAAAACCAATTTCATTAAAAATAGAATTTGTGATGCATGTCAACTTGGTAAACAGGTAAAATCAATATTTAAGCCTAAGAAGCATATATCTACATCTAGACCATTAGAATTATTGCATCTTGATTTGTTTGGTCCTAATAATATTGAAAGTTTAGGTAGTAAATTATATGCTTTTGTAATTATTGATGATTTCTCTAAATATACTTGGGTGCTATTCCCAGTTCATAAAAGTGAAGCTTTAAAGCTTTTGAAAAGCTATGCAAGAATATTCAAAATGAGAAAGGATACATGATTGCCTATGTAAGGAGTGATAGAGGAAGAGAGTTTGATAATTGTAATATTGAAATTTTTTGTGATAGTCATGGGTATACACACAATTTCTCGGCTCCAAGAACTCCACAACAAAATGGAGTGATAGAAAGGAAAAATAAAACTCTTCGAGAAATGGCTAGGACCATGTTGAACAAGCACAATCTTCCTAAATACTTTTGGGCCGAAGCAGTTAGCACTAATTGCTTTGGAAAGGTCGTGAACCAAATATTTCTCATTTCAAAGTCTTTGGATGTAAATGTTTTGTTTTAAATGATAGATAATATTTTCATAAATTTGACTCAAAATCCGATGAATGTATATTTCTTGGTTACTCTTATATTAGCAATGCATATTGTGTATATGTTATGAGTACTCAAATTATTGTAAAATCTGTGCATGTTATTTTTTATGAAGCTAACCCTTTTGTTCCCAAGTGTATTCACCAAAACTTCAATGAACATATATGT
>JAESVK010000050.1:97623-119938 GCA_017140935.1 Hamamelis virginiana | reverse complement strand
TTTAGAATAGATGTATATGAGAAATATCAGTCTCTCTATCTCAACTCTTTGAGATGCATATTTCTCTTATCATTTATTCATGGACCTTATCATATATGTTAGAACATATTAGATAAGTTATACCTTCCATATACAGATAATATGAAACTTAATATACCCTTTAGGATTGGTTTTAGGGCATACTTCTAACAATTATCCTCCCAAAGGCAACAACAAAGAATCCATGACTGTGAGCACTGCCCTAGTTAAATTTGCAGTTAACTCAAGGAGAAAAGAAGGATAAAAAGTTAACTCAAGCCAAGAGCAGGGAAGAAAGATGGTTACTTTGAAAGAAATGCAAGAGAAAGAATTCCAATTTCCTGATTCTAATGTTTTAGAGATGTTGAAAGACCTTCTTAAGAGCAAGCTAATTGAATTTCGTGAGATGTAGCGCCCTGAGGAAGCTGGTCGGATCAATGATCCCATGTACTGCAAGTATCACCAATTAATTAGCCATCCAATGGAAAAGTGTTTTGTTTTGAAAGAGAATATCATGGATTTGGTTCGAAAAGGAAGAATTGAGCTTGATATAGATATTGTGACGTCCAATCAAGCCACCATCACCTTCGGATCATGACATCGACTCATGAAGAAGGACACTCATTTTGTCTGGGATCAAGCTTGTCACAATGCCTTTGAAAGCATCAAGAAGTATTTGATGAACCCACCTGTCTTAGGTGCCCCTATTCCTGGGAAGCCCTTGTTACTCCTCTATTGAAAAAAATTTGCTTTGCACTTTTCTTCTCGGTCCAAAATCTAAAACACTACATGGAAGCATATACAATGCATTTAATTTCATGGTCTGATCTTGTCAAATATGTTTTGTCTAGGCCAATTCTATCATAACGCCTGGCAAAATGGGGACTGTTGCTTAATCAATATGATATAATTTACTTCTCTCAAAAAGAAATTAAGGGACAAACTCTAGCTGATATTTTAGCAGATCATCTAATCCCTGTAGATTGGGAGATTTTGGATGACTTCCATGATGAAAAGGTATTTCAGGTCGAAGTTCTTAAAGTATGGATGATATTCTTTTATGGGGCCACACGCCATAACGGTACTGGAGTGGGGGTTATTTTTGTTTCACCATAGAGACAGATTCTCCCATTCTCATTCTCTCTTAGTGAGTTGTGTTCAAACAATGTTGCTGAGTATCAAGCCTTGATCATTGGTCTCCAAATAGCTATTGAAATGAAAATCCCCAATCGAGAAGTTTATGGAGATTCCAGGCTAGTCATAAACTAACTTCTAACGCATTACGAGGTTAAAAAAGATGATCTAATCCTTTACTTCGGATGTGCAACACAATTACTAGAGAAGATCGAAAGTATTGCATTGATTCATGTTCCTAGAAAAGAAAATCAAATGGCAGACGCATTTGCCAACTTTGCTGCAACTTTAGCCTTGTCGGAAGATGAAAATGTTGATGTCCTAGTGTGCCAACGATGGGTATTACCATCTATGTCCATAACAAAATGTGAAGAAACAAATGTTATCTTAGTAGCTGCCATCGATACTGAAGACTAGAGACAACCATTGATTAACTATTTGGAGCATAGGATATTGCCTAAAGACTCGCGTCACTGAACTTGTAACAACCCAAATTTTATAGTATTATTTTATGTGTTTTTAAATGGGGTTTTGTATTATTCTAGGAAAAAAAATTGAAAATGCATAACATGTCCCAAGCTTATTTTAAGAAAACTCAAAACCAGCCTCTTCTCTTTTCATTCTTGCATTGGCTAAGTTAGAGAAAGGAGAGAGGGAGAGTGAGCCATGAGGAAAAGAGAGTGAGGCGATGATAAGCTTCATTTCCATTCCCATTTTTCCTTTATGTATCAAACCTATTTGGTGTATTTTCGGATTTTGGAGGAATGAGGATTTGGTTTTGAGTTTGTGTCGTGTTCTTGGTGTTTAGAAGGTTATTTGGGTTTAAATCCATGGTTTTGATGAGAGGTTTAGGAAGATTTAGCTATATGTTTCTTGCATGTGAGCTTTTGTGGGTATTATAGGTTTTTGGTTAAGAGATCATGGTAGATCTTTGGATTTAATTCTTTATTTTGTGTTATCATTGTAGATCTAGTGTTTTTTGAGTTTAATTTTGATGGATCCAATGATTGGGGTGGTGTTATGGTGTTTTGGTCATGGTTTGTGGAGTTTTCGAGTTGTTTATAAGTGTTCCTGCAATAAACTAGTCGACTAATTTAGTAGCAATCTTATTACATGCTTACTGACCTCAAATTAGTCGACTAACCCTTATAATTAGTCGACTAATCGAGTGATTAGTCGACTAACCACAGTCGATTAGTCTTCTAATTTAGCCTCATTCGCAATATTCTTTTGGCTCTAATTTCTTCATCCGGAATCTATTTTGTGTCATCGTTATCTGCTCAGAAAGCTTGTGAGACCTAGTTTCTAAATATGGTGGTCTTGTGGCCATATTTGTTTTGGAGAGAGAAATATTTTGGAAATACCAGATTTGCCCTTTTCACGTATCCTTCATCTTCTTCGGCGTATATCTCTTAAACCGCTTGGCTTTTAGCCATGAAATTCATTACGTATCATTTAGGCGTACATGGGAATACGTCTTGGAAGTCATAAGACCTTTGGTTTAGCATTTTTTTGGGTTTTTGGTCCTTAGGGTCGTGAATGAATGGTTTAGAGGAATGGGTTGTTTTGCTTTTGAGATTTTAGATCATTTGTGCTTTCTTTTGATTTTATCTTTTGCATTATTTGTTATTCTCAGATTTGGAAGGTCCTTGGATGGACCACTTGCATTGGGTGCATTGAGCATTGCATTTGGGAGGCTCGTGCAGTCATAAAGGGTTGGAAAACACCGTTGTATTGAGGTAGGGATATGTAACCTTGTACTATTGATAATGATATATGATTTACAAGTGATTTATGAAAAATATGACTTATAAATGTTTTATGAACTCCATTGCTATATTGATAAATGGATATATGGAATATACTGGTTTAGGAACTGTGAAGTTGTGTGGCACGTTTATAAAATGAAACCAAGGCACATAATTGAAATGTTTTGAGAACTTGTTTATATCTCTTGGAAAACTAACTGGTACTGGATATGATGCGTATATAAACTAGGGAACGACCTCTTTACTACATGTTTAATGGAAACATCTAAAAAGGCACATAGTGATATTGTTTATGCAAACACAATTGAGATATTTGGTTTTATACTCATATGCCTGATTTTCTGAAATGATTTATAAATGAAAAAGATTATGAGATATTTTAGCAAGTTGTTCCCTTGATCTTTGGATTGAACTGAACATTTGGAAATGGAAATGATATACACAAGCTATGATGTTGAAATATATTCAGATTTGAAATGTGAATTGCTTTGTAAACCGTTTTCTATAAATTATAATGGATATGGATGTATTGGTTCGGTTTGTATCATAGTGGGGAATTTAAGGGCCCATGGTCCTGGGTTGAGCCTTAGGCAGACCCGAAGGAATAGCCTCGTAGTGGCTTGGCAATTGACCACGCAAGGTAACTGGCCATTTACCCTCAGAAGAAGAACCTCGTAGTGGTTATATTTTAGCCTAGTTGAGCTAGGGGCTTGTTAACCTGAATGCAGCAACCCTGTAATACGTCCGTGAGCTTGATTACGGTAGATATGCAATGGACATTAGAGATATGTGAAGCATGTGCTATTGATGTGATTATGATGGGGTAGTTAAGACAGATATGACATGATATGGTATTGGATATCGTTTTCATAGAAAGACCACACAATTTTTGAACTACTATTTATACTGTTTTATAACTGTTATGGAAACTTTGGAAACTCTGTTATTTAAGTATTTCATGTATCACTGTATTATTGTTATTGGTAAAAGTTACGTTATTCCTATTGAGTAATTTGATGCTCACCCCTGCTTTTTATGCAGCAGATTGCAAGTTGACTTGGGGTGCATGTGGTGCTTGGCTACGTTCAGTATTTTGGGATTGCTGATTAGTACATGGAATAAACTATGCATCAGTATTATTTTATTTAGGTAATTGAAAGATTATTAACATGTAAGTTCTATATGGTAATTTGCCTAGCCTACTACTCTGTTAGGGATGTTGGCATGGTTATTTTGATTTATTGGTCTTGTATACAACGTAATCGGGACATAATGCATGTACATCACATTTCCACTTTGTTATGTATATATATATATATATATATATATATATATTCTTTATCTCTCGTAAGGAAATATGGATGAGCAGGACATGTTGTACCTCTATCTTGACACGTGTCGACTTATCAGGAAAGGTCGGTACGGACGTTAGGTTAGAGCGTTATAGAACTAAGATAAGGCGTCAAGCACTTCGCTTCATTTACTACAAAGATACACTTTACCAACGTTCCTTTGATGGTGTTTTTATTCATTGCTTAGGAGAAGAATAAGCAGCTCAAGCATTGGAAGAAGCTCATTCTGGTGTTTGTGGTGCTCATCAATCGGGTTTAAAACTCCACTTTCGAATAAAAAGGATGGGTTGCTATTGGCCAACCATGGTGAAAGATTGTATGGACTATGCTAAGAGATGCTAAGCTTGTCAATTTCATGTAAACTTTATACATCAACCCCCTAAACTATTTTATCCTACAGTTGCTTCTTGGCCATTTGATGCATGGGGCTTGGATGTGGTAGGGCCATTGACACCAAAGTCTTATGTTGAACATTCATATATCCTAGCCGCTATTGATTACTTCTCAAAGTGGGCTCAAGCTGTACCACTTAGGGAAGTCAAGAACGAAATAGTGGTTACTTTCATTAAATCCAATATCATTTATCGGTATGGTGTACCCCATTACATCATAACTGATAATGGAAAGTTATTCTATAATACTCTTATGGACAAGCTTTATGTGAAATTTGGTTTTAAGAAACACAATTCTTCAATGTACAATGAACCGGCTAATGGTCTTGCAGAAACTTTCAACAAGACTCTTGGAAACCTACTCAAAAAGGTTGTGGATAGGTCAAAGAGAGATAGACATGAATAGGTTGAAGAAGCTCTTTGGGTACGAGGTTGAAGCTACACCATATTCCTTTATGTACGAGGTTGAAGCTATTCTTCCACTCGAGCGGCAAATTCTTTCCTTAAGAATTGCTATTCAAGAACACATAAAGATAATGCTCGTCTACGTCTTAAAGAGTTGGAAGCACTAGATGAGAAAAGGGTCGAAGTACAACAAAAATTATAGTGTTATCAAGCTTGCCTCTCTAAAGCATTTAACAAAAAGGTTCGACCAAGATCTTTCCAAGTTGGGGATTAAGTGCTCGTTGTGTGAAGACCCATTATCACTACCCATTGAATGGGTAACAAGTTTCTCTTAAAATGGGATGGACCGTATGTTATTCAAAAAGCTTACACAAACGGTGCATACAAAATAGTTAATGGAGATAGGTTAAGAATTGGCCTAATTAATGGCAAGTTTCTAAAGTGCTACTATGCCTAAAGACTGAACTACACTCCTTATCGTATGAGTCAAAACTGCATGATACTCCTGACCTGCATGAGTCTATACTGTGCATGGCAACCAAAAAAAAAAAAGCTCGTTGGACTGAAAAACCCGAAAGGGCGGTTCAAGCAATAGTTAGGGCAAAAAAAAAAAAATTCATCACCATTACCTTGAACTGCATATTGACTTGATCCTTTTTGGGTACATAGGTAACTTGGAAGTTATTCCAAGTTCAGTTCAATCCTCAAAAAAAAAAAAAAAAAAAATTCACCATCATTGTAAATTATGTATTGCCTTTATCCCTTTTGGTTACGTAGGTAGCTTAAGAGTCATATTATGCTCAGTCAAATCCTAATAAAAATTAAAAAAGTAAAAAAAAAAAAAATATAGAAATATATTTAAAGTACTATAAAAAATAGAATTTTAAATATTTTTTTTATCAAAAAATATATATATATATATATATATATATATATATATATATATATATGCAAAGGATATCTTGATCCTTTTTTGGTGGTCAACTAAATTGTGCATCGATGGCTCTGACGGCGTATAACCACATACTAGTGGATATTCCAAAAGCAAGCAATGCATGCTAGTGAATAACACCAATGTGCGGTCTTAAAGTGAATCTAACGGTTTCCAGCCTCTGGCGACCACACACTAGTGGATATTCCAAAAGTAAGCAATACATGCTAGTGAATAGCACCAATATGCAGTCTTAAAGTAAGTCGGATGATCTCGAGCGACAACATACTAGTGCATATTTCAAAAGCAAGCAGTGCAACCTAGTGAATAACCAAGAGTATGCAGTCATATTGATTTGAATGGTCTTCAGCCTTGGGTGGTCTTCTAGCCGTGAGGGGCTAAGTTAACCTGGCACAATCTTCGAATCTTGAGCAGCTTTCTGACCATGAATTAACTGAACTTGCTAAGGGAATTTTATACTCTCTTGCAATAAAAAAAGAAATTCTATCTACACAAAATAGATACAAAGAAAAAGAGAGGAAAACAAAATTGAAAAAAAAAATCACCTCAACGACTTGATGCAAGTTCCTATGGAGATTTGAAATATGTAGAGATGCTCATGTAGAAGTTAAAAATCCACTGCGTATGGGATTCCAAGAAGCTTATGTTATGGAGTTTAGCAGACTACTCAAGCAAAGAACCGCTATTCAAGTGGATAAGGATTTTGGCTTGTTAAATTTGAAAAATTTATTCTAGATTTACTCAAGAATTTTGAGAGTAACACAAATGAGAAGTGGTTTCACTTTTTGAATCTCACATCCTAAGTAAATTAAAGCAAGGTATCTTACACATTGTGCATATGGGCACATCAATATTCTATACAGGTTGTCTCCATGCCATATTTAGTTAATTTTTGTCTACAAAGGGAAAGTTTTGTTAAGGAGCCCGAGACCCGCAAATTAAAGAAGTCTCAAGCACGAGAGGGCAGAAGGTTCCTCTTTCAATTTCATCCTTGCCATGCAACATTTTGGGGTCATGGGAAAGCCAAATAGTTTTCAATAGATATAAAAATAAAAAATAAAAAAATAAAAAAATGAATACAAGTCAAGTCTTGACACAGGTCCCCTATAAGCATGTGGAAGGCAAATAAAACACTTTCTCAAGACTTGGCAAAGTTCATAAAGCCAACCTACTTTATGGCAACGGACAACCCATTATTCAAAAAGGAAAAAAAAAAAATTGCAGCCAAAAAAAAAAAAAAAAATGAAGAAGATTGACTGACCGTGAGGAAATTCCTTCATGTTGGATTCTTTGACGGTTTGCACAAGGTCAGTACAACGACTTATTTTATAGGCATTGGCCATGAGTCCAGTTCAATTTCAAATTAGAATTCCCTGAAGCGTCCTAGGTCCTATCCACTTTGGTTGCGTTTGGTACGCAGGCTAGGAATCTCAAGCCTGAGAATGTCTAGTAGGGAGGTTTGGGTTTGCAAACTTTGTACCCCAAACCATTGTTTGGAATGTTGGGAATCTCAAGCCCGGGAATGCCTGACCTTTGTCTCTTTGGACCATCAGGTTTCACAACAAAATCAATTCAATTACCAAATTACCCTTCTTTAAACAATTAAATCAAATGCACAAATATATATATATATATATATATATATATATATATATAAATCTGATAATATTTATAATTATATATAATCTGATATATATATATATATAATCTTATATATATATTATATATATAAAAATCTGGTATATATATATATAACAGAGAAGGGCACGACCGGTGAGAACGACTGGTACGCAGCAGTCTTCTTCGACGACGACCGACGACCGGCGATGCACGGCGGAACGGCGACGACTCCTCCTCCCCTTCTTCTTCTTCTTCCTCTCTCTTCTCCCACTGGCGTGAGGTAGCAGCGGCACAGGCGTGAGGTCGGCGCAGCAGTCTTCTTCTTCCTCTCTCTTCTCCCACCGGCATGAGGTTGGCGCAACAGTCTTCTCTTCTTCTTATTCTTCCTCTCTTTTCTCCCTCCGACGTGAGGTGTGGTCTGCAAAACGAAAGGGCACGCTCGTCAATAATGAAAGTCATAATCTCAAGCCCCGGTTGCCAAACCTCAAACCCACCAGTCGCAAGAGACTTCAGATTCCCATCCATGGCCGGCTTCCTCACTGCACAGGCTTGCCTTTTTCATCCCAAACCCCCCATCCAAATAATGGAATCTCCACCCCAAACCCAAACCCCCTGGTCAAAACCTCCAACCAAACGCACCCTTTAGGTCATGGCTCTCCAGTTTGGACTTAAAAAAAGATTCACGTGGGAATCCTTATGATACTTACTGTCTATCATCTATTTGGTACATACCCTTGGAGTTAATAAAAAGAAAAAAAAATACATAACATTTCAAGTCTTGCCCATTTGTCACGTACACAATAATTTTTGTGTGCATGTACAAGTCTTGAAGGGGCATTTGTAGAGATGAAAAATTTCTAAACCATTCACAAATTGCCACCTGGCTTAAGCTAATTAAATCATGACCAATTAAAACATGTCATGTGCCATCAAATGGACCCACTAAGATACCTTAAAAGCAAATAAGAAATCGCCACGTGTCCTATCTTAAACAGGCTTACAAATTACAACTTGTCATGTGTTTTAAAATCGTGATTAAGTGGACCAACCAAATCTTGCCACCTATCACATTGAGCCCATGTGGAAAGAGAAGGCTTTATCACATGGTCAACTATGGATAATTATCTAAAATTAATATTTATCTTTATCATTCATTAAATAAGGATAATATTAAAATCAATATTAATCATTAATATCCAAGTGCACTAAACCAATCAAATGGTACCACATGGCCAAATAAGAATGACTTCCAAATAATTAATATTTATCTTTAAAAATTAAATAAATAAGGATAATTATTAAGAAGTCAATTCCTATCCAAACACTACACTCCCTACCACTATAAATAGGGGGTGACCTCCAAAGGTTTGAGGATACGAATTCCCAAACAAAGAAGCTCTATCAGATTGAAGTATCAAAACCCTGAAGAACTTCCCAACAATCAAAGTCCTTCAAGTTGAATATCAAAGTTCTTCAAGCTAAAAATCAAAGCCTTCAAGTTGAAAATCAAGTTTTCAAATCCTTCAGATTCAAGAACAAGTAATTATCACCCTTGAATTAAGAAATCTACCAAGAGAAAAATAAGAGGATTTCATCTTTCGTACAAGACAAATAGGGATTGTACTCCTCATTTTCCAAATATTAATCAAATTTAAATTTGTCTATTCTCTTTTCGGTGTTCATTTAAAAATATGAAATTTGTGTGTTTAGGGACCTCGGGCCGTTTGAATGCGTTTCATAGTATTCAAATACAACGGACGGCCCCGATTAGATGACCAAAATGAGAGGCAAGAATGGAATTGGATTCTAATGCATTCTGTTTAACATTTTTGGATTAATTAAATAGTTCAAAATGGAATTAATAATGCGCGCAGGATTAAATTCCGCCTTGAGGCGAATTCTCATTATCGATTAGGGGATGGTATTGTCATTCCCTCGTAATGGATGGAATGAAATAAACAAAATAATAAAAATAAAAATATCCGCTTTACATCATTGTTATTAAATCCGGACCGGACCAGCCGATTCAACCGGTTGAATCGGGAACCGGTCCCCTCCCCGATTAGTTTAACCCCCAAAAATCCATTTAAGTCAAAAACCGGTCAACCCGGGTTTTTTTTTTTTTTGGTGCTAAAATGACTAAAATAGTCCCAATTTTTTTAAAAATCTCTTAAAGCCAGAAAGGCTAAAAAGGCAAATTAGTCTAAAAAAATTCCAAATAGCAAAAAGAAACCTAAGCACCTAATTTAATAATACAATATTCTTATCTTGCATTTTAAAATATATATATAAAAAAGATTGATCAATAGTAATTATCAATTATCAATTTTGATGACTGCACATAAATTCAACTATATGAATTGATTGTACAAATATTTTAAAAAAATTATATTTTGAATCATTTACAGCTTTTATTCTAATAAATAATTAAATAAATAAATAAATAATGTATTTATGACGTCAAGGTTCAACCCGGTTGACCCTTAATCCGGTAACTTTTACGGTTCAATGAATGGTTCGGGTTTTAAAACAATGCTTTACATAATTGCATATGCTCATCCATCTTCTCTCCTCTTAACCCCTCTATTTCTTTCCTGCGGCGTTGAAGGCAAACTTTCATCCTTTTTCTCGTCTCTCTTCTCCCTTAATTCTTGACCCCAAGTGAGACAATGTTAAAGGCATTTTGGACATTCTTCATCTCCTACAAGAGCTACATTATCAGATCTAGTCACCAAGGACCATGACCTCGTTGCCGATGTTAATGAGGATGATTGAGGTCTTTGATGGTGAGGATGTTGCCGTTCACCACGTCGATTACAATTTTGATGCAAATGCAGGTGTTGGCTAAGGCTTTGATGATGATTGTGTTGGCTCTATACACCACTTAATCATTGAGTCTGCAAAAAAAATAAATAAATAAATAAATAAGGTGAGTAACTTGCTTTCTTAAAGATTTTTATACTTTAAAGGTATCTCCTCTTTTTAAAGATTTTCATAGCATTTATGCTTTGTTTGGCTGCCTATAAAAATTAGGAAAAGAAAAGCGAATTTATACTTTTGAATATTAGATATTTCCCGTGTTTAACATTGGTAGGGCCAGCCCTAGGTATAGGCCAACAAGGCCGTCGCCTAGGGCCCCAAAATTATTTAAAAAAATAGGGCCCCAAAGTGAGAGCTTTTATAATGGGAGAGGATGTTGACACACCCTTGAATTATAAGCCCACCCCCTCCAATTTTTATTTTTTACCGTTTTATGAAAAAAATACATTGTTTTTAAGAAAACTAGCCGCGATGTCCACTAGAAAACATCATTTTGAACAACTTTGTAGAAGAAAGTTTTTCCAAAATCTATCATTTAAGTAGACTTTTTTACCATTTTATTATTTTTACAAAATATTTCGTAAAAAATGCCAAAAAGTCTGCTTAAATGATAGATTTTGGAAAAACTTTCTTCTACAAAGTTGTTCAAAATGATGTTTTCTAGTGGATAGCACGGCTAGTTTTCTTAAAAACAATGTATTTTTTCATAAAACGGTAAAAAATCAAAATTTTAGGGGGTGGGCTTATAATTCAAGGGTGTGTCAACATCCCCTCCCTTTTATAATAAGACATTTCTCATTTGCTAACCCATATATAGGGCTTATTTGCATTAGCATTTTCAAAAATAAATTTTTGAGTATTATATTTTTAAAATTATGTTTAAACCATCTTTTCACATATAAAAATTTCATATTAGAAGTGTAATTGACAATAGTTGGGCCCCCCCTAACTTTTTCCACAATCAATTCTAATATGAAAACTTTGTCACTTATCCTATCACCTCTCAACTTGTCTAAAAGTGATTATCACTCTATTTCTTAGATCAAGTAAAATTTTAAGCTTCAAAAGTAATTTTAAGAAAAGTTAATGCAAATGGGCTTATAATCTAATACTTATAAATATTCCATACAAACACTTTGTAAGAGTTAGTAAGGGTGATGTATAAGATGTGTTTTGTTCCCATACACAGGTGAGATTTAATTTCAAAATTCATAAGTTTTATATATATATATATAGACGACATGTTCCTTTACCACTTATTTTATCACTACTTTTACCGCTTATTCTCAAAACACCAATGTGGGTAGAATATTTTGAGAAATCAAACGTTGGATTAGATATGCTTTTTATACAAGTCATACATGACAAAAATCTTATTAATTTAACGGTCAAATTTTAAAAATTCTACTATGAAAAAATGCGATGTTTTCAATTTTAGTAGTTTTCCAAGTGGCATTTTTTAGAAACTAACCATTGGATCACTGTGTTTTTTGGTATGCATGACATAACTAAGAAAATAATCTAATCCAATGGTTGGTTTTTAAAATATTCATCCCACATTAATTTTTTAAAATGTAGGTAGAATTATAGGTATCGGTGGTATGTTATATTATTCAGTAATATTTTTTATCAACATAATTAGAATTTTAAATTTTAAAGTTCAATTGTGTTTAAATTATATATGTTATTTCGTAGGAGAACCCTATTTTAGTAGCTTGCCTAGGGCCCTAAATTCTCAAGGCAAGCCCTGAACATTAGAGAAAACAAATATTAATCACAAACTTTTGCTTGTAATTGTGCTTATTACAATCTTTAATTTTTCAATAGAGTTTTTCAAAATTTCAATTGTGCCGATTACAAATATTAAAATTATAAAAATAAATTAAAGCATATGATTCAAACTTTTGCATTCTTAACAAACAAACAAACAAAGGAGAGATAGTATTGGCTTGGTCTATCTACCAACAATGGATTATTTTTTTAAAAATGGATAAAATTTTATAATTACAAAAACTAATAATAATAATAATAATTTCATTTCTGTCTTTGCCAAACATTGAAAATAAAATGGATAATCATTTCGACACTCTTATTCCAACAAGTATCCAAACACTAGAAATAGAATTAAAATCTCATTTCATTCTAAACTAGCATAAAAATGGTATTCAATTCCATTCCATCGTCTTTGATTCCCATAATCCAAACGTGGATTATTATGAGTTATATGCGGAGTTGTCCGAAAGATAGCAGCTCATTTGATCCGAAAGATGCTCGTAGTAATGATTTTCGCTCAAGGGAAAAAATAAAAAGAAAAAACAAATGGACATATCATTCCGGTTCAAAGACTAAAATACCTATGACATTAAAGGGGTAAGACAACATATAATCCGCGTCATTACAATAAAAGATACCCTCAAATCGGTCCATATATATATAATTTTTAATGTCCGTTGTTTTCAGAAAAACCAAACCCACCACCCATCATTTTCTCAGACAAACCGAACCCGGAAATGGAAGAACAGAACACATCCACCGCCACCAATCGAGCCGAGGCCGAACGCTTACTCGGAATAGCCGAAAAGCTCTTACAAGGTCGAGATCTCAACGGTTCCAAAGACTTCGCCATCTTAGCTCAAGAAACCGAGCCTCTCTTGGAAGGCTCCGATCAGATCTTGGCTGTTGCCGACGTTCTTCTCGCCTCCGACAAGCGCATCAACAACCACCACGACTGGTACGCCATCTTGCAGATCGATCGAAGATCCGACGACTCTGAACTCATTAAGAAACAGTATCGACGTCTGGCGTTGCTTCTTCATCCTGATAAGAATAAGTTCGCCTTCGCCGATCACGCTTTTAAGCTCGTCGCCGACGCTTGGGCTGTGTTGTCGGATTCTTCCAAAAAATCGCTTTACGATAACGAGCTCAGTCTCTTTTCGAAGATTGATTTGGTTGCTATGAGGAGTGAGAGAGAACAAGCACAAACTGCTCAGCAAATGCAGAATATGAAATTGCCGGTGAGAAGGAGTCCGAGAGGTGGTGGTGGTAGTGGTAGTGGTAGTGGATATAGGAAGAAGGGAGTCGCTGCCGCCGCCGCCGCCGCCGCCGCCGCCGCCGCCGCTGACGCCACTGAAGAGCCGAGCAGTAATAAGCTATCTAGTTTCTGGACGGCATGTCCGTACTGTTATAGATTGTATGAGTACCCTAGGGTTTACGAAGGTTGTTGTTTGAGGTGTCAAAATTGTGATAGGGCTTTTCATGCTGCGTTGATCCCGTCGTTGCCGCCGTTGGTTCCTGGTAAGGAGGCGTATTACTGTTGTTGGGGGTTTTTTCCGTTAGGGTTTATGATTGCAAATTCGGAGGGCGGGAAGGGCGACGCTCCGGCGGGGTTCCCGAATTGGATGTCGCCAATGTATCACAATTCGCAGCCGCAGAATTATCCCAACGCCGCCGCGGCCGCCCCCGCAGCGGCACCACGGGCAGCCCCCGTTGCCGATGGATTCGTCGAGGTTTCGGATGGGGCTGCGTCAGCGGAATTGGGAACTAAGAAGAAGAGGGGAAGACCTCGGAAATACCCATTGTAGGTTTAATTAGGGTTTTTTTAGGCTTCTCAAGAGCAAATGGTTCATGACTTCGCGGCGTAGGTTTTGGGGTTGGAACCAACAGAGGGAATCCAGATTTGGGTTTGAGATGGAAAATGAGGGGAAAATGAATGGAATGTGGTTCCTTTTTTTTTTTTTGAAGTTTTGTCAGGAGGTTGATATGCTGATTAGAGAGGCGATATCTTCTGTTGAAGAAGATGCGCTCAGTTCATGGAAAGTTTATAGGTACTGTTGCTGTTATTGTTGTTGTTTGTAGATTTGTTAGATGTATTGCTTTAACTGATGACTGTCTGATAGTTGATATGTAATTTATAAGTTGCAGCAATTTTATTTCAGCTAGTTTTCGCCTACACTTTGATTTATGTGTTAATTGTACTTTCCATGGAGGATAATAAATTGATATGTGAAGTTCAAACTGACTTTAAAAATGGGCAGAAGGTAGTTGAATCCATCAATGCTATGGTTTCTGTCGTACTTAATGCTTGTATTAGAATCAGTAAGAACATTAGCGTCGTCAATGCTATAAAGAATATGTTCTCCATTTGATTATCATTCTCTCAGTAGTATTATGGATAATCCTGTCTGTTAACCATAAGAGAGCGTAGTAGCAGTATGAATTCTATGATTGTAGCCCAAATAAAGGGGGGAGGATTAATACTATGCTGTACAATTTGATGGTTTAATATGAAATTTTCAGTGATGTTTGATCAGTAAGTTTTCTGTAGCATTGATTCGAGCATTATGTTGCGCTAATTGTACTTTCTGAGGATATGCAGAATACAAATTCGAATGGATAATGAATTTTTTTTGTCTTCGGATCGTAACAATGACACTCAATAAGCTAATTACTCGAATCATTGATTTTGAGCTTTCTGTCATGCTATAAATTCTAGAAGTGTTCATATACAGAGCAGTTGGAAACCCACTATCATCATCACCAAGGTTATATGGATTCAGGTATGGGTGTCAGGTGTGGGTGTTGTCTTGGGGGTTTAGAATTGACTGCTTTCGAAAGATTTTTCACTACTATCGTGATAACACGAGGTGCTCCATAGTGAAGTAAAGGGTTCATGTAACACATAGATCATCACTAGTATGCACTACGGCATTTTACGATGAATGTAAGGAGATAACATTAGATTTATCTTCATGTCATGCCATACTGGGTTGAGTTTGATTTTTCTTTCAGTTTCGTGACATTAGTCATTGTTGGTTGCAGTTTTCTGAAAATTGCAATGAGATAGCCATGTTGAGCTATTCGGTTTTGTTACTCAATATCGTCTCATCTTCTATTTCGTCAGCATTTTTTGTTTCCTTTTTGTGCATGTGTCTGTCTTGCTTTGTGATCATGTATTGCACAAGTAACGTTTCAAGATATGAGGAATGTTAGCATCAGTAGCGAACAACGGACACTCTTGCTTTTCTTCCGGTGGACACAATGATGCCCATCTTTAAAGGATGCTCTATGTAATCCCACATCAGCTGTGTACTGGTTGTCTTGAGCCTTATAAGCATGAGGGCACCCTCACCTTTTAAACTAGTTTTTGGGATTGAGTTCTATACACATCATTTGGTATCAAAGCTTGCCCGAAGGTACTAACATGTGGGCCTGTGGTGACCGACAAATTGACCCTTTGACGAGGACGTCAGAGATCATGCAGGGGTATATGATGCAGTCCCACATCAACTGTGTACTGGGTTGTCTTTGGCCTTACAAGCATGAGGGCACCCTCACCTCTTGAGCTAGCTTTTGGATTTGAGTTCTACTCACATCATTTGATATCAAAGCCTGCCTGGTGTACTAGTTGTTCACAATAAAAATAACCAAACAATGGAAAGGTGCCATGTGCCATAGAAGTTGGTTTATTAGGAGCTACTAACCATATTATTAGTGGCCACTAATTAAGAAAGTGGGTGAGTTAATTGGCCATTTAGTTAGTGGGTTGTTATGCCACATGTCAAGCAAGGATAAAGGATAGAAAAGTAGTGGGACATGTGGCAACCTTTTAGACATGATGTGGGAAGTTAATAAAGTAGTGGGTCACTACTAGAGGCAGGGGCGAGGCTATTAAGGGTGCCACCCCTGAATTTTTTTAAAAAATTAATTATACTTTATATTTTTTTTTAACAAATTTAATCTTGCCTCCCCTTATCCCCTTATTTTTTTTAACCCTCTTACGCTTTACCCTCCCTATAAAAGGCAAAAATCCACCCTAATTCACGTTTCAACTTTCAACCCCTTCTTCACCTTTTCACGCAATCTCTGTGAGGCTTGACTACCTGCATGTTAGCAATTGCACTACTACGGATTTAGATTTGCTCTTGATCTAATGTTAGATCAACACCTATTAATCAACTGCTAGAATGCCTCAATATAATGATTTGAGGAGATCTAAAGGTCTTCCTTTGTTTGTCTTGATTTGAGTACTAAAAGATAAAGGTTTTTGAGCAACAATCCTATATTTCTTACTCACTTTTTGAGGAATAATCATGGTGATCCAACAATCATTTTTTTAAAAAATTGTCATTGTGAAAACATGTGATTATTTTGTTCTTCAAAATATCATCATTTTTTAATGATAAGTTTTTTTCAGAAACTGATTGTTGAATCACTGTGATTTTTTATAGGCTTTGCATACATAAGAGGGGTCTCTAGTCCAATGGTTAGATTTTCAAAATTTGTTTTGCAATTGACCACATGAAAGTCTATTAGCATTTCTCTAGTTCTGTTATTTCTAAAATTGGCTCTGATATAAGGTTTTTCTACTGATTGTTACTTCTTAGTGTAGGCTTTATCACACTAGATGGGTCAACATGGGTGTTGATCTAGCATTGGGCAACACAGGAGAATCGACTGCGTAACAAAATGAGAGATCAATTCATAAATGATAACTTGATTGTGTTTATTACGAGATGAGAATTTAATAGCATTGATAATGAAGCCATCATTCAATGCTTTCAAAAGATGGGTCCCGTCGAGGATAATTGTAAATGTAAAGAATTGAAATATGGTTTATCAAATATCAATGAAATATAATTTTTGCAACTTTTTTACCTCAACCTAATGAGACCCCAAAAAAAAAAAAAAAAAAAAATGTTCTTGATTTTTTGAATTGGATAAACTATTAACAACTAATCAAAGTTCGCCTCCCCTCACTTGTATTCCTAGCTTCACCCCCAACTAGAGGAGCACAATGTGGCTAGTTAACAGATCTGGCCATGACCTACAAATACAATCAAAGAGAAGGAATGAAAGTTCACCCAAAAATAAAAAATAAAAATTCAAAAAAGAGAGAAGGAATGAAACACACAACATCAACTCCAAAACAGCACAATGCTCAAGACCTTTAAGTATATTTTCATATTTTTCTCTTCACAAGCAAGCTTATTATCGAGTTTATTTCAAGTTTATTTAGTTTAGTTCAAGCATCGTATTTCAATTTCCAAGCATCTTTTCATTTTACGTTGTCTATCTCCGTTTCTAGGATTGTAATTCCAAGCATTGTAAGTATTTTCCTTGTTAATGCATTTTCAATTTCATTCCAAGTAAGTCGATCGGTTATATTCCATGTAATTTAAGTTTATTTTAGCTTTTCCTAAGACATTCCATACAAGAATCCAAGAAAGTGAAACTCCAACTCTTACCAATCACTTGATCCAATTAGAATAGTGACCAACTAAGCACTAGAATCTCCATTCTAGTTACACGGCCTAGGAGGTGCTGGAGGTTTTGTTCAAACAATCTCTTGGACTTTTACTAGTCCTGGCATGCTCATGCATAGACCTTTCTATATAAGGTCTTAAGACCAATTTCTTCGGAAACACTAGCATGTTGACCTGTAGTGACCGACAAATTGACCTTCTGACGATGGCATCAAAGATCATGCGGGGGTGTATGATGCAGTCCCACATCGGTTGTATTGGGTTGTCTTGGTCCTTATAAGCATAAGGACACCCTGACCTCTTGAGCTAACTTTTGGGGTTGAGTTTTACCCAAATAATTTCTCATTTTTGTGTTACGTGTGTTTGTAGTGTCCATATGGATAAGGGTGTTAATGTATGTTCTTAAGCAACTGACTACTAACACTGTTTGGAGTGAGAATTTGAGAGAAGAGAGAAGAATCTCATTGAGAGAAGAGAAGAGAAGAGAAAGTTAATAACTTTCTCTCCACCTTGTTTGGATAGCTTTCATAAGAGAAGATAAGATAAGATTTTAAGGTGTAAATTCCAATATTGCCCTTACATAAAAAGAAATAAAAGCTAAACAAGGGAGAAAAAGGATAAAGTAGTAAAATCACACATATTGGCTTTCTCTGCTCCTCTTCTCTCCAAATTTTTCCAATTTGGAGAGAGAGAATATTGGGCCATTTCTACCCACTCTCTCCCCCTCCCTTCCTTTCTCTCCTATTTTGGTTTTCCAAACAAGGGACTTTTAAAATTTTTCTCTTCTCTTTTCTTCTCTTCTCCCCAACTCTCTCAATTCAAACGGACTGTAAAACTAGCATTCCTCTTCAAGATATATTCTACTTATAGTAACTCTCATAAACTTTTTCACTTCAGTATGGATATACACAACCATCACTTGCACAAAATAGAAATACTTAAAAATCTTTTCATTTGCCAATTCAGGTAGAAAAAAGATCTTTTTGGTTGGAATTGGTGTTTTACTTCTCGGCAGCAAATAGCCATTGTAGAGTTGCCTTTATAATTTGGTTGCTAATCCAAAAATAGAACCAAGAAAAATTGGTCCAATTAGGGTTGGTTTTATACAACAAATTAGTTGTTCCGGAATTATAAGTTGTCCATTTACATTTATTAACTGGGTTCTGCTCATTTTGGTGCAATTGGTTGTGTCTCCTGTCAGGGGCGGAGCCAGGAATTTATTTCAGGGGTGCCAAAACTTTAGAAACTAAAATTTTCAACAAATACATTAGCTTCCAAGTTTTTTTTTTTTTTTTTTTTTGAACAATTCATTGAATATAAATTATTTTTTCATCTAGAGCTCAAATTAAGGGCATGTTTGGAATAAGTGGGGGTGCCAAGAGAGCATCTCTTATATTTTATCAGAAGTATATATGGGATGGGTTCACCTAACACCTTATTTTGACACCCTTAAATAACACCCCTCATCAATCGTCAGATCAAATTCAATCCAAGGGGAATAAGATAAGTTGACTTAAGTACAATTAATTGTACAATTAAAGCAGCCCTCTCTCTCTCTCTCTCTCTCTCTCTCTTCCTCGATCCTCCCATCTTCATCACATTTAGATACTCTCTGCCTTCCTGCCTTCCTCGATCTTCCCGGCGTCGACTGTTACTCCGCCGGCGACCAACCATTGTTGCCGGTAAACACGTTCCACATTCTTCATTCTCCATTATTTGATATCTCTTCCGCCTGCCACAAAACGGCAGCAACTCTGTATCCAAGTAGATGCTCTCCTCTTCCTCAGCCTACCAATCAATAAAATTTTGAAAAACAAAAATGCTTTGAATTATACTCCAATTCAAGAAACAAATTAAAATGTCACTCTACTTTCTATAAAACATAGGTACAGATCGAGAGCAGTTGATCACCTCTTTATTAGAGATAGATTCTCCCTTATTTGTTGGGTTATCTTCCTTCAACACAACCTCATGGGTATGGTTATAAACTGTTCTGCATCCTCACCATAATTAAGCTGTTTCCTATGAAAAATAAGAAAAGAAACTTAATTGAATTATTATTTTCCTTATTCATGGTTAAAAATTTTAAAATGTTGTAGAGCATTTCATCACTGATCACCTTTCTTCTAGGATTTTTTAAGGCACAGCCAAGGTGAGTTGGTGTTTCAGACTTGCCAATAATTCATGCCCATAGAAAGACATAGTCAACGGTACTGAAGCATATACTTGGTTTGTCTTAATCTCTTGACTTCATTGGAGTCACTTTGACTGGTTATTTGATATGTAAAACAATAAACTAATTTTTCCCTTAATGGTAGTTTGGTGACATAAACCAATTGTCTTCCAATGAAATGATTCAGTTTTTTCAGCTTTATGTTTTGAGAAGGTTTTTCTTTGTGCATCCTTATAAATTAACATGTTACATTTAAATTTAATAATGATTTGTTTAGATAGTGCATCCCAATTGGAGGAAAACGAACAACTTGCCAGAGCTATTCAAGAAAGCTTGAATGTGAAGTCTCCACCTAGTCATCCGTATGGAAATGGAAATGGAATAGGTGGAAATTCATAGTTTGGTGAAAATGTGCTAGTAGCATTTTCGGGCAACTATAGTTTGGTGATCGACAGATTATGCCCTGTTGTCAGGGACATCAATGGCAGCACCATGCTTGCGCGTATAAAGTGCAGTTCAATCCCAAGCGTAGGATCTATCCTTGCAAGCATAGTAATTCATGGAGTCCCATGGTTGTGTCCACAGAGATCAGCGGTTATTGAGAATCAAGAAAATCCTTTCCCAATTGTTGTTTAAAGTAGAGAAAAGAAAGAAAAGATATGGTGGTTGAAATTTGATTTGTGTAAAATACACAAGGATTGTTTATGATCTTACTGACTTATAGAAAAGACTGGAATTCAAAGTTCAACTCAATTATATCTTTAGTATTAGTTCATCATAATTTTTACTCATTTTAGTACACTGAAGAGTGACCTCAATGGAAAATTTTGACAATAAAAATTTAACCAACTGTTCATGAAATAGGATATTCATTGTAAACAACAATCTAATAACATAATCGCACACTTAGAACGCCTTTACTGCTAAGAACTACCTGTGGCAAGTACTCCTGTCAACAGATAGTAAAAGCTGACAGTTCCTCGTGGATCATAGGTAAATTTCATGTTTATAATGAATGTCCGAATCTGTCTAGTCAGGTTAATTATGTGAACTAATACATCAGATATAAATTAAGTATCCCTTATCATTCCAGTATAAATTTAGCTACTCATATCGATTAGAAGAAAATTCAATAGAAGTTCAAACATAATTTAACTAAGGAAATCGAAATAACTTCAACAACAGAATTTAAATTAAACTGGAAGCTTGTTACAGATTAAAATTAACTAAGAACAAAGTTACACTAACAAATTATAACTAAACAAGAAACAAACTATCTAAATTAAGAGAAAATAGAAAAACCTTATGTTTTATGTTAAAACTAAGAACTACTACCTTTACACACAAGAACCAAGTTCCTTATATACAAAATACAAATATAAATTACATTTTTGCCATTCAAAAGTCAGAATTTCAAGATATTTTAGCTATGGCGGCGCCCATTACCGATAACTAGTAGTGCAGTTATCGGTAATGGCTCTTCTGAGCAGGAGCTACGAGCTACAGTTATCGATAGTTGTGAATAGAGATATCGATAATTTCTTCTTGCAGGATTTAGGGATGCATCAGATCAACTGAGTTACCGATATTTGATAATGCACCTATCGATAACTACATTGGACTGGAAACTGGACTTGTGGAAGAAATCATACAATTATCGATAATCCAGTACATCACTTATCGATAATTTCCTTTTTCAGTAATCACAATGGCCTGCAGCAGAATTCTTCCTATCGATAATTAGGATGAGACTTATCGATAGTTGCATCAATCTGGAAAATGGACAATGCATCAATGAACTTATTATCGATAATTAGCTTTATACTATCGATAGTAGCCTTCTTCTGGACATCACAAGCTGGCATCACAACTTTAGCTATCGATAATGCTAACTACATTTATCGATAACTCCTCTTTGCAGGTACAAAATTGGGACTTTGCTGCAGCTGCTTGAACTAGATATCGATAATGCCTTATGTAGATATCGATAATAAGACTTCTCTGGCTCTTTTTCACTTGACCATCGACTTCCAACTTGCTTCAAAACTTCCTTGCATTTCTTAAGTTCTTAAGACTCAAAAAGAATAGCATTTTATCCTGCAAGGTCGCAAACACGGGCTTTAGTTTATATAACTTATATTACATACTTATGCATACTTTATCTAACAAAATGGGCAATATTATAATACAATTACATGCATGATTGTACAACAATCACACCACATGTTGCCGGAGTTGCTACACTGTTAAAAGTCGTCCATCACGACTGGAATATGGAGGTGAGAGCACGAAATCGCTGCGATTATGGCCGTGTTTACCGGCAACAATGGTTGGCCGTCGGTGGAGTGACAGTCAACGCTGGGAGGATTGAGGAAGGCAGGAAGGCAGATAGTCTCTGAACGTGATGAAGATGGGAGG
>JAESVK010000050.1:86023-96121 GCA_017140935.1 Hamamelis virginiana | reverse complement strand
TATATATATATATATATATATATATATATGACTCAGCAGCAGATAAGCCAAAAGGAATAAGGAAAGGGGAAGAGGGAGGCGACACAGCAGCAGACGGCCACGGCCACGGCTCAGCAGCAGACGGCGAGGTGACGCAGCAGCAGACGCGACTGGAACAGCGACCCGACGCGACTGGAACGGCGACGGCGACGCAGCGACTGGAACGGCGTTGGGGTTCTACTCTTCTTCTTCTTCTTCAACTGTCGTTTGGGTTCTGCAAAAGGGTTTAGGGCTTCGAAGACGTCATAGAAGACAAAGGACTTGGGGGGATTTTTTGTTGTTGAAGAAGAACGAGGAGGGCAAGCTTGTCAATAAGAAAGCTTGTAAAATGCAAACCGGGGTGAAGAACCTCAAACCCACCAGTTGAAGAGGTCAAGGATTCCTCCCCATGGCCGGTTTCGTCACACCCCCGGCTACAAATTCTGACCCCAAACCCAACTGTGCCAAACAAAGGTTTGGGGTGTGAAACCCCAAACCCACGCTCAAGACCGCCAACCAAACACACCCTACATGCTTCCCATGTGTTAGAACATGCAAGCAAGACATGAGTCTTTTTTTTGGATCTTATTTAATTGTGAGGTTCCCTTTGGATTTGCTTTTTCTAAAATCACTTTTAAAGCGCAAAATTTCACTTGATCTAAGAGATTTGGTGCTAATCACTTCTCAACGACTTTGAGGGCTGACGGGATGGTTACTAGCTTGGTTAGCAAAAATTTTATACTAAAAATGATGGTGGCAAAAGCTTGGACGGCTCACTTACCACATTTTTTTTCTGGTATGAAAATTTTGGTATGTTAAGGAATGATTTGAACATAACCCTAAAGAAATATGTAAAGAAATAGTTCTCCAAAAGTTATTTCAAAAAAAGCTAATGCAAATAGGACTTCAGATCAAGTGGCATTTTGACCTCCAAAAGTGATTTTATGCAAAGTTAATCCAAATGGGACCTAAGTTGTGTGTTATGTGGTATCAATGACCTGTGATATTCCTTACCTATCTAAATTGGAAATCCAATTTTAAACCCAATAATTCACTGAATTCTGCAGTTCTAATTCAACTCTCTGTTTGGCCAGAGACATACCAAACATTCCAACCCAATTGAAATTGGTGGCATCTATTAATATTAACTTTAAGTTAGGACATCCTTTTCATGCAAGAGTAGGCCCATGCAGTTATGCTGGTCATATCATCTTCTGTTATTAGAAGGACTAATGATATCTGGGTGATAGCTGATTGGTGGCTATGTCTCCCCTCCCTCCTTGCGTCTATTGCGTTTCAACTAAGAAAGGGAATGTAAAAGCAATGGTTGGGAATTGGGATGCCCAACTTTCTGTTCAACTGGAGGTTGTGATGGAGGAGGAGAGAGAGAGAGAGTCTGTATTCCCTCTGTTTTGGATGGTCGATAAAATTTCTTGCAGAACAAAAAAACAGAAGATAAAAATAAAAGAGGGTTGTCTCAGAACCCAGGTGACTTCTATAGGAACATGTTTATTAATAAATACGAGTCTTCACACCTTACACCAATATTTAACATGTTTTGGACTAAATCTAGTGAGTCATGAATACAAATATACAATCCAATGTTGTCTTTTTATGCTGTGTTTGGTAGGAAGGAAAAGTAGAAGAAAGAGAGGTATTAGGTATTTACTTTTAATCCCGAGTAAGAAAAAAAAAAAAGACCCTCATTCTTTTCTGTGTATTCAGTGAGATAGAAAAGTGTTTAACATCCTTTTTATTTGATCAATAATGGAATACTTAATTTATTATTTTATCCTTATTTATTTGTTATAACTTTGCATTCTCAGAGAAGGAAAAATGGAATGTAAGGTCATTTCACTTCCCCTCTCCATCCATCTATTCTTCCCTTGTACCGAGTGGACCATTACTCTTTGTTTGGTAGGAGGGGAAGTCTGAGGGTGGGTATGTTTGATTTGGAAAAAAGATTGCAAGGAAGAATATTGCACTTTTTGCCACCCACCCATTTTTGGACTGATTACAAGAGGGAAGGAAAATTCCCTATTTGTCCTTTAACTTCTTCAATTTTCTTGTTTGTCATTTCACTTAAGATTTCCTATAATAAGGGTAAAATAATAAATTAAGTGTTTCATGAAAGAAGTACAGTGGCTCTCCCTTCCATGATGATGTAAAATTTATCCCTCTTGCTTTTCCATCCTCCCTACCAAGCAAAGCTCCATTTTCTAGAAATTTTATGGTTGAATTGAAATAGAAACATTATTGAAGGTACACTAATAATAAAATCTAATTTTAAATTGGATGGTCTGTATGCTTTCATCAAGGTTTGAGAGTTCAAGGCAAGAAGGGGATGGATTATTCTTGTTGTGCAGCTAAAAGGTCCAAATAGTCTTCCCTAAAGACCAAAAATTAGGCTTTTATTATTAGATTAGGGAATAATGGAAGAGGATTAACCCTTATTAGTACCCAAAAAAAAAAAAAAAAAAAACGGTTCATGTTGGAGAACCTTATTTGCAAAGTGATTTTTGAGAGTTGTTAATTGTTTTCCTAACAACTTTTGGGCAAATGCTAACGGGAGGCAGTTTGAGCCAACATTACACTTTATAACCCTTTTTATCTTTTTGTTTTTGTTTTTTTGGTCTAACTTTAGAAACCTTTTATCACTTCAAACTTTTTTCCCAAATACATGATTATTCTTTTAGAAACCTATCTATTCCAAACGGCCTCGATTAGGTTCTCTTGATACATAGTTTTTACTCTTAATTTGACACGCAATTTGCAAAACCCAGCGTGAAATAAGTATTTTGAGAAAATGACCATTGGATTAAATATTCTGTTTATACACATCGTATAATACCAAAAATCACATTGATTCAATGGCTACTTTTTCAAAAATATCACAATTTTAAAATAAATTGAAAAAATGTGTGGAACTATCACACTTAATTTTTTGAAAAACAAATGTTAGATCAATGTGATTTTTGGCATACGTAATGTATATAAACAAAATATCTAATCCAACGGTCGGTTTCTCAAAATACTTATCTCCACGCTGGATTTGACAACCCGCCTATTAAATTAGGAGTAAAAACTGTGTCATGGAAAACTGTCCCTTAAGGTTTAAGTGAAAACTTTTGTGCCTTGGCCAAAGATTATTCTTATTATTATTATTTTCAAGCTTTAAGTGAACATTTTTGTTTTGGCCAAAGGTTATTCCTAATATTATTTGCAGGGAGTCTATTATAAGGTGCACCTTTGCGTAAAGTGACTTACTTGGGGCTAATTGCAAAACAGATTTTGAAAAATCGACCATTTGATTTAGATATGATTCTAATGCTAGTCATGCATGCGGAAAACCATAGTTATCTAACGATCGAAAATTTCAACAGTTTTCACTAAAAAACTAACCGGTGGATTACTGTGGTTTTTGTCATGCATAAAAAAGAGTATCTAATCCAACAGTCAATTTTTTAAAAGTGCGTTTTGCAATCGATCCTAAGCAAGTCACCTTCTTTAACTTTGCATACGGTGCACCTTAGAATAGACTTCCTATTATTATTATTATTTAGTTACAATGGAGAGACCTGAACCCTAAACCTACCTGAACCCGTTCCGCCATAGTACTAAGCTCAGGCTTGCTCATTGCTGACATGATAGATTATTTCAAACTTAATGTCCAACATAACAGACCAATCCCATTTTCATGGGCCACCAAAACCCCTCTTATGCAGCTGGACTCATGATCAAGGACAATGCAGTTCCAAAGTGGGGCTGAGAAATATTCAACATCAAAGGAGGCATAGCTAGAGAATGGAGTTTATTTAAGAACAGACGCCTCTTCAACCATGGTTCAATATGAATCAGAAATAGCATTTCAACTTTGGAAGAAGAAAGTATTGCAGTAATAGTACATTTGATATTAACAGATGACCATTGCTTCCAGACAAAACTTTTGTGATTGACCTGCCCCAAATTCTTTCCCACCTTCCGGCTACCCTTCTTAATTTAGTTAATACTAGAAAGAAAGCTCCCAAGCCAATGTAGATATAAAAGCCATTGGCAGAGTTCTCATACTAATGAGAAAGTGGGCAGAGATGTAGATGTAGATGTAGAGAAATGGATCAAGGTCTCATACCAGTTTTGAGAAGATATCTAAGATAATTAAAAGTAGCGTTGGTTATGCTAATAATTATGCAATGGGAACTATTCATTTGTGTTGCCAGCTGAAAGCTTCAGCCAGCAATGCGAGGTCAAGTTGCTTTTGAATCAGCATGCATGAATGGGGGAACCAGCATTGTACTGAAGCTTCAATAGGCCTCAGAACAGGAATGCTACCCATGGCACCACAGTTACGTGGTTGAGAGCGAAGGCAGGGAACTTAAGCAAACCTAGAAACTTGTGATTGACTTGATGAATGCGGCAAAACCAGAGACTGAACATGGAGGATATATAACTCTAAGGATCAGTTTGGTGGCTAAGGATGAGGTACCGCAGTGACAAACATCTCTGGCACTATATCGAAGACCTTTAAGATGACTATACATACACCCAAGATAAGACAAAATGGACAACATGAACAACATGAACACTCAACTTAAGAAAGAAGCGAAAGGCAAGCAGTTTCTGCTCAATATAAACAACCACCCAATTATAATGTTGATTTCTATGATGCTAGTGTAAAATCCACATTCCATGTCAAATCACAAGAATACCACATGTAAGGAAAGGGAAGAATTCCACCAAATTAAGAATGATATATAGAAAATTCACTAAAAGACTAAAATACAAGAAAGTTGTGAAGTAAATTCAAAACAAAAATTGAGAAAGTGGTATGAACTTATGAAGAAGCAACAGAAGAATTTGAGAGCCTAAGGCACTCACTTTGGCACCTCCTAAGACAAATATCATTCCAATTGGGCACTTGGTGTTGATTAACACAAACAGTTCTAGCACAGGCATCAGCACAAGCATCAAGCTCAGAAACACCACAGACAGTAACACAAGTATCAGGAGTTGGGTCTTTAGAAAAACCACCAACCTTCTTAAGCATCCTCTTCGATGTACAAACCCTCTCACACACAAATATGTCGTCGGAGCTCTTCTCACGCCCTCTTGCACTATTCAACCTCTGCTCTTCGGCACGCCTTTTCTTCATTCTCAGAGCTTGCCCTGCCACAAGAGCTGGTACTGCTGCCCCCAATAGAGACCACCATATATCCACCATTACTACTGAAGAGCACAAGATTCTAGTCACAACCCTTATTTTGATTTTTTTCACATATTAATATGAACCCCAATTCTTAAAAACAAAAGATAAGCAGAAATGTGTAATTGAATTGGGTTCATATGGACATATACATATATGAGCTTTTTCAGATTTTTCACATACTAATGAAAATCCCAATTGTTAAAAACAAAAAATAAGCAGGAATGTATGTTTCAATTGGGTACACACACGCGCATTTATAAGCCAGATAACCTGCGCTAGTGGTGAAGGCTCGAGACTTGCATTGTGCTCTTTAAAAAGAGCGAAATTTGAAGAACAATGACAAAATATAATGAGTTGACCTTTATCTTATGAAAATGTAATTGTATTTCAAGGAGAAAAACCATGTATTTCGAGACAAGAGAGACTTTACAGTTATACAGACTGATAAGCTGCGGAGTTTAGTTCTAACCACAGATTATACAGGAAAGTGATTGTGTGCACGCGCGCGAAGGCGCACCAGTGTGAAAGGCAAAGTAGTGCTTGGTACGCAAGAAGACGTGTTGAGCAAAGAACCCTAGATTACAGAGTAAGAATTTGCCATTAAAGAGCAAAGGAACAGTTATCCACAAAGAAATTCACATGCCATAAAATCCAAAGTTGCAGATCATATGCAACAATATATATATATATATAGAGAGAGAGAGAGAGAGAGAGAATCGAAGAAAGCTTCTCACCTGCAACCCGAGAGACAGAGTAAGGGGTTTATTCGACGAACGGCGGGGTGCTCCACAGAGTAACTATGCACCGCGGGACATGTTAACTTTAAACCAGCAGTTGTGCGCAGGCAGCTCATCTTAGCAAGTGATAAAACAAATGATTTGAGATCCAACGGTTCTGAATAAATTTTCTTAATTTTTAGTAGGAGTGGCAAAATTAGCCCAAATCCATTTACCCGTCTAGACCCATTTAGTAGTAATGAGTATGGATTGGTACATTTTAATAAATGGGTCATAATTGGGCCATCCAATTAAACCCATTTATAATTGGATTGGATATGGGTAACTCAATGGATACCCAGCTAATTAAACCAATTTATATGATTTTTGTTCTCAGGTTTGGGACACATACTCATTTAACTAGTATCATGTCTTGACTCATGCTCATATATCATGGGTTGACCCGACTCACCAACCCATATATCATGGGTCAACCCGTTAATTTATTAATATTTATTTTATTTTTATTTTAAAAGCATGTACACGCCAACAAAAAAATTTAAAATAAAATAAAATTGCCGCATTTAACAACAAAATTTAATATGTCATATATATATATAAATTTCGTTCGAGATCTCTCTTCATGTATCGAGCTGACCCATGTACGCACGAGATGGAAGAACTTAAGCAAATGGGGCCGACTATGAAAAGGGGGACTATGTGACTCAAGTTGGGCCAGGGTAAGCACGGATCGGTTTGGGTCAGATTTGGAGTTTACCTGTAATTCGTCTATATTTAGTCAATTGAGAAGAATTGTCATCCACATTCGTCCATATGTGCAGGCGATTTCAACTAGCATAATGATCTAATTGCATGGGTGAATTGGGCTTTTAACCCAATTATTGGGCCTTTCTTTTTTATTTTATTTTTTATTTTTTTTTATTTCTTAACAAGTTAATCAATTTTTCTAATATTATCTTGCAAAACTTTAAATCGTTACAATATATATACTTATATTGTCATCTATTTAAACCAAAGTCTCGTATAAATGTAGCATATTAATATATAGGTTTGATCCATTGTGGTCTCGACCACAAGCCAAATTGCGGTCCTTCTACAATCTAACAGTTAATTTCAAAAGAATGCATATAATTCAGTCTTTTCATTAGAACCGGGGCAAAAAATATGGGCTAAAGTCACTCATGTCTCCCCCCCTCTCTTTCTACTCGGTCCATCACTCCCTATCCTACCCACGGCCCATACTACCAGCAACTACACCAGCCTTTCTCCCCGCTGGCGTCCTCATTATCCATTGTTGTCTACCTCGTTCCATCTCTGTCTCTCTCTCCCTTTCTCTCTCTCTCATTTTCTCTCCCCGACAGCGAGATCCCATTGCTCCAACTAACATCGCCGGCGACACTCCAACCGATATTGTAGACACCCCATTTTTGACTTGTGGAACATAAGTCACCATTGCATTCCTCAATTAGTTAATAATGACCAATTATCCTCAGAGACAGAGGCCTCAAAGCCTTAGTTCTCTAAAATATATTTCTTTAGTTAAATAAAGGCTATCATTTTATGTAGGTTTTTTACTCATTTTCGAGTCATTTCCTTTACATTTGGTTTTTAGAGAGTTTAGGAATGTCCATATCAAATTTCATGTCATTTCGATCGAAGCTTGATAGGTAATAAGAACTTTTGTGACTTAAAAAGCATTTATGTCCTTTTTCTCTCAAAATTTCCGTTTGACCTCCGAATTTGTTCCGGTTTATTTTATTAAATTTGTATGGATGATTAGAGTTTATTTATAATAGAAATTGAGCAATGGCATGGTTCTAGAGCATTTTGGCTCATGATGGTGTATGATGGTCAATTGACTCTATTATTAGGGTTTAAACCCAAATTGAATAAAGGTTCGATTGTTTTTCCAAATTAATGTTTTCCAAACCCTAAAATATTTTCAAAACATGTTTTAAGAAGTGGCATTTTGTTTCATAATCAATCGGTTAGTAAAATTTTCAAACCCTAATTTGAGTCCGAAAACTCATGACGGCTAACCGGCCTCAAGATCTCCGTTTAGAGGATTAATCCATTATCAATATCACTTCCGGTGGAGATTAAAACCTTTACAGAGCCTTCTTTGGTGGAAGACTCTCACCCAAAATCTTCTTTAACGATGAAAGATTCTCACCAATAAGGTTTACACAAAACCTTAATTTCACAAGAAATACAAGTGAAGATGAATGAGCACTAATATGATTCTCAACACACTGAAAATACAACAAATAAGCTCTCAATAAACTCTCAACAAAGATAGAATATAAGATATGTGAAGAACAAGAGCTTTGAGAGAACTAGATCTTAATTCTTGAGAAGTGGCTTGAGTAGATGAACTAGAATCACTTGGATAAGCCTTGAGTTTTTCTTCAAGCTGATTTGCACAAGTATAAACTCAAACTAATAGCTTCTCAAATGATTAACAAAGATAGCTCAAGAGATTTTCACAAGAAAGCTTGAATAATGAATGCTCACAATGAATACTCTTAACTATGATTGATTCATTACAATAAATGAGAGCAAGAGTTCTATTTATAATGCATTTGGTCTCAAATGGACGTTGCAAATATCTTGAATCTGATTGGAGAAAAAGGGAGTTGTAGGGTGCATTAAATGCTCAGCTTACTAAAAAAGGAATTAGCCATTTTGCTTTTGCAGAAGAGTTAGTCGACTACTAATCAAAAATTCAAAGCATTTAAGTTTCTTCGGCACGATTAGTCGACTAGGACAAAACAGTTAGTCGACTAGCAACTTAAAATCCTTTATGAAAAGCTTTCCAAGATCGATTAGTTGATTGAGAATATAGGGTTAGTCGACTAGCTTAACTGCTTCACAAAACTTGGTTACTGACTTGCATTTAGTCAACTGGAACAAAGGACTTAGTCGACTAGCTTATAAATTTAGTCGACTAGAAATAGAATTCTCATAATCATAGCTACTGGATGATAGTTAGTCGACTAGATTAACTGGGTTAGTCGACTAGATGTGGTCTTAAGCTATTTTTCTAAGTTTCTTAAGTCTAAATCAACTGTCAACATGTAAACTAGTTTGTTAGCCCTACGGTCAATTGCATTGACCACATTTTGATGATAAACAAATATTACTTTAGTTATTAACAAATAGTTAAGTGTTTTTGTCTCCATAGAATCAAAGTCATATCTTGTTGGAGCTTATTAACACATTCAAAGCTTTCGAATAGTGCAAATATGCAAAGTCATTGAATCATGAAGCTTGTGGAGGACAACTTGAAGTCATTCCTTGAAGACCTTTAAAGTCAAGATGTTTAGGAACCCTTTGTAAGGCAACTCATTTGATTAAACTTGCACAGCTCAAGCCAAAAGGTTTTCTCATATTGCATTGGCATACATTAACTTAGAAAACTTGCAAAAATGCTTTTGAATGCTTAAGTTAACTACCTTGGATGATTTGAGTTGAATTAAACTTAAAAAATTTCAAGATTTTTTAGCTTAAAAGTATGCTTAGTCGACTAAGCAACTTAGTATAGTCGACTAATCATGGTCCAGAAGCTAGAATTTTGGAAATTCTAAGTTTAGTCGACTAATCACCTTGAGTAGTCGACTAATGAGCTCTTTAGTCGACTAATCAATTAGTCTAGTCGACTAAGACACCACAGTAGCTATGTTTGGAAATGCACAAGAGCTAGTTGACTAAACACCATTGCCTAGTCGACTAACTGTGCTTGGAAATTTTTATAAACTGATTTTGACTTGTCTAGTCGATTAACCAAAGTTGCCTAGTCGACTGACCGTGCCCGAGAACAAAAATTGTTTGAAATTTAACTGTCTAGTCGACTAATCCCTTTTGCTTAGTCGACTAATCAACCTGCAAATACAAAATGGCTCTTTCTATTTTGAGCATTTTGAGCATTAAATGAGGCCTGCTCTTCTCTTCTCCTCCAATGACATTCAAGCTTATTTCAAACTGCCATTTCAGACTATGAAAGCTATATAAAGAGGTTTGTTCCTCATTTATTATTATCAATCCAACAATAGTTATTATTATTCATTACAAGCATTCATTGTTCAAAGCATTCTCTACCAAACTCTTGAGCTATACTTGTCAATCATTTGAGAAGCTATT
>JAESVK010000050.1:54046-76023 GCA_017140935.1 Hamamelis virginiana | reverse complement strand
TCTTCCTTCTCATTTCTATCATATCTTTTATGTGAACAATTCAGCTAGGATCTTCAAAATGATACAAAGGGATGCATATCGAATGATTAATGTGACGCTACATGATATAATATAATTATATATATTTATTACTATCGTGTCCTAGAATTTTTGAGGATATATTGTGTCAATGTGTCCATATTGCATCATAATTTTGTCGAGTGTCTGTGTCTGTGCTTCTTAGCTCATCTGTATTGTAGTAAAAGCAAGATGTATGTGTGGACATAATAATCAAGTTTCTGTTTGGTAGTTCTATAAGGGAAGTGTTATTGCTTTTTCCTCCCCAATTTTAGACAGTACAAAGTGGATGAATTATAGTGAAGAACACAATTTCTTATTTCAATGATGTGATTTTCTTATCATTGGCAGAGGGTGATGCACAAAATAGTTCTCGATGCACTTGTTTTAAAAATTAGATTTATTAAAACACACAAAGATATACTATGAAAGGCAAACGTCTTGCAAGTAGCAGAAGTCATATTGGCAAGGAAGGTGGGGAGGAAGGTGTAGGTAATCAACTAAGAGGGGAAATCATGCTAGGGGATTTATTATGGGTCAGGCTCCATGGCTCTTCATGGTGGCCTGCACAGGTATGTGAAAAATGCCATGTCTGTGGGTTTTATGTGGCCTTCATGATTTGAAACTTTTGAATGATATCTTTGATATCACCAGATTATATTCAAATTTAATTTAGCCATGAAAAATAATTTATTTGTTTGTTTGTTTACTTATTCATGTGGTAGGTTGTTGATGCGAATGCTGTGAGTGAGAGCATTAAACCTAGTAATAGATCAGTTGGTGAAGTTCTTGTTCGATTATATGGAAGCTATAATTAGTCGGTGGTTTTGTCCTTGGCTCCTTGTTCAACTCTTTTGTGTTTTCACCGGTTTGTAATGTTTTTAAAGTTTGACAACACTTGTATCTCTCCTGCAGCTTGTATGTGGATCCCATGAAATGTCGTTCTGAGTTTGAAAATGTAAGTATCGATATAGCGTTAGCTCTCTGATGCTGTTCATTTTCCTTTTTATGTACATTCCATTGAACATCTTTTACCTATTTTGTAGTAGATATCCTTTTTTTGGGACCTCATTATATTGTTTCTTTGAACCCTCAGATACGCAAGCAATATAATGGAAGTTATACTGAAATATTTCGGACAGCCTTGGAGCGGGTAACTTTTTCCTCCCTTTATTCTGCCTACCTGTCAGAAAGCTATTATTATGGTATATTTGCAATTTCGCATCTTGTAGGCAGTAAATGATCTCTAATGTTTGTAATTGATAAATTCTCCTATCATTTGGATGTGGTTATAGGATCTTCCTCACTCCAAATCTGGTAGATCGAAGGGGCAAGGATCCAATTCTAAAGGTTAGGCAGTCTTTTATGTAATCACTCTTTTTCATGCTCTGTTTGTCCCTTTGAACTGCAAATGGATAATGTGCCATTGGAACATTGATATCCTAATTGCATCTGGGGTTTTAATGGTGATTTTGCACTGTTAGCAAAAAGGATTGTTTTAAATGTCAATTTTAACAGATATGTAGAGATCTTAAAAATAGATACACTGATTGGAATATCGATGTGATGTCGTTTCCAATAAGAAAAAAAGATAATTGCATGTAAATTTTCAGAAAAGAATTTAAGTTATTTTAAAAGAGACATTGAATGAACAAATAACACTAAAAGAACATTCATAGATAGCAAGAATGCCATGTTTGGTAATTGTATGCATCCTAGATTAAAGCACCACTGAAGTGCTGTTTTAGATGCCAGAGATAATAGAGATAGTAAAATACAATAATAACCTAACATAAAAGCTTTGATCCTACTTTAAACAATATACTATATTCTTTTCTTTTCTTTTTTTATCATTAATTAAACTACATAATGCTGTTTCTGCTATTCAATAAAGAAAATCAATCATAATTCATAAGCATGGTACTTGCAAAAAAAAAAAAAAAACTAACTCATAATTCTTCAATAAAGACATAAAAAGTTAACCATCATTCATAGCTTAGATCTTTAATTCCAGAAAAATTTTGAAAGCAAATAACCACAGTTATAAAGAAGTAAGCCAAGACATTTAAATCTTCAATATAGAGAAGAGGGGTGAATCCCAGGTACATATGAGGTATATGAAATACAAATTCAACAAAAATTAGCAAAGCCTGAGGAAACTGACCAGTCTTTGTGGGGAACCATCTCTTACCTTGATTACTTTGGATGGTCAAGTGCCACTGTGCCAGCTGAGGTGGCGTTTTTAGTTAGGACTAGATATTTTGACCAAACTTTAACAGTTAGCCACAATATGCAGAAAGTAAACCATGCTGAATAAATGCTTTATGTGAAGCTGAATGCAAGAAAATTTTCCAGTCACTGATTTATACAATTTGCATGGAAACAGTTTCTCCAGCAGTTTGGGCTGTTTGGCAGGTCGTGTGATTGGGCCGCTTGGCTTATTGACTTCAATATGGTGTATACAAAAGATATACTTCAAAAAGAAGATGCACAGAAGTTTCCTCAAACATTCATTATGTATAGAAATGGTTCCGGAATGGTTGATCATCTTTTCATAGATTGTCATTTTGCTTACTTTTGTTGGCAGAAGTTTCTGTCCTTAGTTGGGGTTGATTGTGTTGCCTGTTGGCATATAACCTATATGTTAGAGTTTTCATTTAAAGGTTTGAGAGGCATGAGAGGTAAAATTATTTGTCTTGAAACTATTTTGCTATCATGTGGTTCATTTGGCTCGAAAGAATTAGTGTCAATTTCCAAGATATTTTCATCACTAAGGATCAAGTTTTAGAGTAAGTGAAATGCCATGCCTCGCCTTGGTTTCTGTCTTGAAGCCTTCCTGTGAAACATTGAAACCCTTTTCAATTTTGTTTGGAGAGATTGGAAACTTCCTTGCTTGGGAAGGCCTCTATCCAAGTCCTTTGTTCATACTCAGAAGTCTCCTTCTTAGGGTTGAATCAAATTCAATTTGATGGGTGCCCTCTTGGTAATTTGGGACGGTAGGGTATTGGAGGTAACTTTAGGGATGATAGAGTTATGATCATTTATAATTTCTCTATTCCTTGTGGTAGGGGTCTTGCTATCAAGGCTAATATAATGACTTTATTGTTGGGCTTAAAAGAAGCAAGAGATAGAGGGTTAGTCCAATATTGGCATGAAGGTGATTCTCTTGCTGTCCTTGACGAGAGCAAAAGAAATTCCCAAAGTCCATTGGAAATATGCTCATCTTTTACACCAGATTGTAGATCATGGTTCAAAGTCTCGGTTGCGGACGTTATCACGTCTTGGTTGCGGATGTCTCGATCACAAATATCTCATCATGTTTTGGGCGAGATGCAACTTTTAGGCATGAAAGGATGTTCCACCCCCCCCCCCCCAAAAAAAAAAAAAAAAAGGAAAAAGCTACACCATTGTTTTATGCACACATGAAGTGGAAGGTTGTTCTTCATGAATATCATACAAGGATTGTTCCTCAAAGACAACAAAAGGGACTATATAAATTAAGTAAATATGTTGAAACTTATTAAGAATCCCTAATTCCCTATTATTAAATTCTTTATTTTTCAAGTTGCAGCCAACAAGAGAGAGAGAGAGAGAGAGACCGGGGGGTTGGGTTTGGAAGAAAGTTGCATCGGCTGCCATTACTGTTGCCTGCTATTGCTAGGCGCTGCCAACTCTGCTGTTTCTGCTAGTTTGCCACTACTGTTGCTAACTGGCTAGTGGATACTGTTTGCTTCTTTTTATATTTATTTATTTATTTATTTTTTGCCATCTGCTGCTGTCAGCCATTACCATTTGCTATTGCTGCTGCTTCTCTTCTTCTTCTTGGATTGTGAGATCTCATATTGTTCGTAATGACCAAGATCTCAGCCAACATGAGCGAGATCTCTCCGCCGAAATGAGAAGAGGAGATTTCTCTTCATATATTCGACTCAGGAAAAGTTCTCATCTTGGTCTCTTCCCAGACCTAGATTACTCAGCCCAGACTTTGAACCATGTTGTAGATAGTTCTCAAGGATATATTGCATTGCTAATACAATTGGATAGTAACAATGAAAACTTCTACTTGTTCACCACCCCCCCCCCCCAAACCAAAAAAAAAAAAGTTGAAAACTTCTACTATATATGCCTCTAAAAACTGATTTCTGTTAACTTCCTTTTTATCCTTTAGGGTTATTGTCAATGATAATTAAGATACTGCTCCATATTGATTGATGCCATGTTAGACACTTGTAGACATGTCATCTGTATCCAACACCAGTTTGAACATGGCATTTGCATTACCCCTGCTTTTAACACTAGTTGAAGCACTTACAAAAAGGTCCACCCTTATTAACTTCAGAAAGTTACTGTTTTATTCCTTTTTGTGATGGATTCCATCATAAAGTTTCCACTTTCACTGTTATTCTCTATGATTCTTCCACAAACACAAACTCAAGTAAAAATAAATTTTATCTTTAGTATAGTAAATCTATGAAAAAACACACACAGAGCTTTCCGGTGTTTACATTTACCGGAGTTGCTCTGTTCAAAACCTTCCATTTGTGTCGGAACACGACACTTGTATTTATGCCTACAGATCATAGCCTCATAGGTATCCACCACTCATTAAAATATTAACTCTACTGAAGTTAATAAGTTGGTGATTACTTAACTAAATTAATCCTTTTCTATTTCAGATAGAGATTCTAATATTTTGTCCTATTTTTGGCATAAAAAGTTGGAGTTGAGGTTTCTAATGACGAAAAGTTGAAGCAAAATCAAATTGAGGAAAACCAGAAAACAGAAGCCTCAAAATCTGTGAGTTTGGTTATGATCTTTTAGCATCCTATATTCCTACAAATGCTTATGCTTGCATTTGTAGGAAAACCATGGTATTATTGACTGAATACCATGTATATAACCTGTTTTCAGAGAAGTGGTGTCTTGAGGAAACATCTAGCTGTAAGTGCTCGGGGAACCAGAGCACAGAAGGCTAATCTTGTGGCTAAAAGTCCTAAGGATAATGTTTCAGAAAATGAAGGACCGAAGCAGCATAGAGTTAAGAAGGATAATTTGGTGAATGCTGTAACTTCTGTGAGTTGTTAGCTGCTCAATGTTCCTGCATTTTTTGGATCATAATTTGGACTGGCATTGCTAATCCATATGGTGTATATATGTGTAAACTCAGTATCAGGCAAGGGTTTCTCCAAGAAGACAATCAGCTGCCAATACACAGCAAACACCAGTGAGGTATATGCAGAAGAAACCCAAACCAAATAGCCAAAGCAATGAGGAAGCAATGGACAACTCTGAGCAAGATGGAGTGCCGAAGAAACTCAAGTCAAATATTCCAAGCATTGAGGATAAAGGAAGAGGCAAAACATGCAAGAAAGATGAGGAGCTAAAGAAACTCAGACTAAATAGTCCAAGAGTCAAAGGGGAAGGAAAAGGCAAAAACTCTGAGCAAGAGGGGGTGCAGAAGAAGCGCAAGCCAATTAGCCCAAGTGCTGAAGAGGACGTAAAAAGTAAGACCTCCCAGCAAGATGGGGCGCGGAAGAAAATCAAGCTAAATAGCCCAAAAACTGAGGAGAAAGCAGAGGGCAAAACATCTATGCAAGGTGGGGGGAAGAAACATGAGCCAAATAGCCCAAGCGTTGCTAAGGAAGTGAAAGGCAAAACCTCTAATCAAGATGGGTTGCAGAAGAAACTTAAGCTGAATGCCTCGAGTGTTGAGGAGGAAGCAAAAACCAAAACTCCTAAGCAAGATGGGGTACGGAAGAAACTCAAGCCTAATAGCCCAAGGGCTGAAGAAGCAAAAAGCAGCGAAACTCCCAAGGAAAATGGGATCCAGAAGAAACTCAAGCCAAATAGCCCAAACTCTGTGAGTACACTCAACTTTTTTGCACCCATTTTTTCAGGAAGCTTGTGCTTGCTATCATCTATATTGATCTTTAAAATTTAACACTGCTCTCAGGAAATAACTTCACTAGGAAAATATCAAGAACTGAGTGCACGGAGAATGAAAGTGATGCAGAGTCTTGGTTTGATTGCTCCTTCCGGGTCTCCATTCAACAGAGATAGTCGCAACTAACCCAGTCTGTGATCAACAGACACAGAAAGTATTGTTGTTCATTGGCCTTGTCCAGGTCCATTATTTTTGTGCAAATATCAAGCTCAAGTTTCTTTGGTTTAAACCCAATTTGGGTGAAGTCATTCTGATTTCAGGTTCTTGCCTGTTTTGTGTGTCCAAGGCAAGCTTCTATTGTATTGGTTGTGCTGGTAATGCAAGGGATTGTGCCAGGAGGCCATCACAACTTGAGCACAAAAAGGACCCCATCAAATTGTTTATAACATCTTTAATATTGGAATACCAAGTTACTTTCAAAACCCTGAGATCCACTGATAAATTATGACTAAACGAGCTATAGCTAATTTCGAATGCAAGGCTGATCGATAGGAGGATAATTGACTATCAAAGATTTTGATTAATATACAATAGATCTCATGAAGTGGATGTGTAGTTAAAAACTAATGCTTTGGGAAACTTTTTATTGATTTTTTTTTCTTGTGGAAGAAGTGAGACACATAATTTTATATGTATCTACTACCTGTCTTCTTGTCCTCTCTATTCACATCTTATTGTATGTGTGCAGGTATCATGACTGCTTGTGTTTTTATTTGATAGAGCAATGCTTTTATTTGATGAAATCTTTCACATTGAAAGATGTTGTACTTGCATGCAGAAGTATGGACATGGGAATTGGGGAGCTAAGCTACCCCTGTTGTCCTTTTGAACTTTACAGACTATATATATATATATATATAGCCTTCATTAGTTACAAATCAACCAATCGAAAGTAATTTTTTATTACACATGAGTTCTATGTCATCACTGCTATGCTTTTCTCCCCATTCATAATGCCAATAATTACCTGTGATTCTGTGAAGCATTGTGACCTTTGCTGTAATTGTAGTTAGTTATTTTGCTTCAAGAAACATTTAGGCCCTATTTGGCCATGTTTTCATAAAACAGTTCTCACAGACGCTTTTGTACAAAACAGCTATAAATTTTTAGTAACGTGTTGAATCTATTGATTTTATTTTTCTTAAACAGTAAACAAAATCCAACATCACATATTGATGTTCTCCAAAACTAGATTATTTCAGTAGCATGATGTATTTTCTGGGACTCTAAAAACAGAAAAGTGTTTCTGAAAAACATGATCAAATGGGCCATTATTATTTCAGGTGGCTCATACCTTTATAGTTTTGGTTATATAATAAACTTACAATGTGGAATGAAAGCAGAGTATTCAAAAGTGGTCTACTCTAACAGCTTGTCCACACTTTGTCAGGTGTGGGGGACAGCTTTTAGGACATGAGAGTGGTGAGAGGAGAGGGGAGAGGGTCCCGTCCTTAAGGGTATGTTACTGTCTGCCTTGCTTTTAAAGGATCCTCCATTTTGCAGCTTACTCAAACCTTTGTCCCATCTTTTCTCCTTACTTTGAAAACTACACTTTGGGTAAGAAAGGGATGGAAATCAATTCTGGACTCTTCTGGTGACTGGTGGTGGTGGTGGTGGTGGTGGTGGCATGGGTCCCTCACTAGGTGTGGAGATGTGGGAATATAATAGTACATCAGGCCTGAGCTGACATTAACCCCAGAAAGTCAGGCTCTTGCACTTTATTTTATTTTTTAAGTTCGAGAAGAACAAGTTTTAGACCAAATCTTATGTTCTTCCTAATGCATTTCAATTTTATTATCGTATATTTCTGAGATTGAAGTCTGATAGGATCGAATCATGCTTCAAGGTTGAAAGTTTAAAAGAATGAAAAGGGTTCTCTCCATTATGTAACTAATGGATCTAAGCGAACTTTTGAGAGGGGCGAATTTCCAAGTCGAAAGACTATCTTACGAGGTAAAGGTACGGGAAGTCCTAGACTTTTTCGATGCCTATTTGTAATTGAGCAAAAATTTAGGGCAATTTCCATGAATAATCCAAAGTTTCCAAAATATTACGCCTATGAATCCGATCCAAAACTAATTACGCAAATATTTTTTTAGGACATAAATACCCTTCACTCATATGAGTATTTACAATTTGACCATTGAAATTGTTAAAATTTTTGTACGGATGAATTAAAAAAAATCGAAGAGTCACCAATAATCAACACAATCCCCAATTTTGTGTATAATCTTCAATCCCCAATATTACAAAAGATCACCAGAATTACAAATAATCACCAATCCCTAATATTACTAAGAATACCCAATAGAGTAGACAAGATTTGATTGATTTGATGTTCTTAGAAAGCGCAAACTGAATGAATGATTTGCATGATGTTGACATGACGTAAAGTGGATTGTGGATTCTTAACAATATTGGTGATTATTAGATAAATTTGGGATTGTGGCTTCTGTTTATTTTTGGGGATTAAACATAAAATTGGGGATTCTGTATAAAAAATTCGGGGGGACATTGAATGACCCACATTAAATGCTGACGCGACATAAAGTGGATTAGGGATTCTTAACAATATTGATGATTATTAGATAAATTGGGGATTGTTGATTTTGTTTATTTTTGGGGATTATACATAAAATTGGGAATCTTGTATAAAAATTCGGGGGACATTGAATGACTAGCATTAAATGTTGACGTGACATAAAGTGGATTGGAGATTCTTAACAAAATTAGTGATTATTAAATAAATTGGGGATTGAGGATTCTGTTTATTTTTGGGAATTATACATAAAATTGGTGATTATGTACAAATTGGTCAAACTTCAATTTTAAGAGTAATTTCGTCCAAAAAAACAGTAATAGGTCTATATCCGTAATATGTTTTGGATTGGGTTCGTAGGCGTAATATTTTGGAAACTTAGGATTATTCATGGTAATTGCCCAAAAATTTATAACAACTTTCTTAAGGTCATATATATATATTATATAAAGAAATGATCTATCAGCACATGCTGACTTTCACGAAAGTCAGCATGAAGCTCATTGATGATTGTGAGATGCATATTTCAAAAAACTGATTATTGGATCAGATACTATGCACATGTATAGTACGGTGATCCAACGGTCGGTTTGAGATATGTCACTGAGAAAAACTGTGACAATTTTTAGCAGTTAGAATTTTTCACAGTTTGTATTTTGAGATGCATACATCGGATTAATGTGATTTTTGGCAGACGTGATATCTATACCAAGAGTAGATAATCCAAAGGTCGGTTTTTCAAAATATGCATCCCATGATTCCCTATAAGTTTCATGCTGATTTTCATGAAAGTCAGCATATGCTTACTAGATCGAGACTCTATATATAAAGTTATGATCTAGTCAGCATTTGCTGTCTTAGCCAAAATAAGCAAATATTTAAATAACAATTAGATCAGTTAAGTGGTCTAGGTCATCACTCAAATGACTGAGATCTAATGGTCATTTAGAGTTTATTGATTTAGCCAAAATCAGTATTTGCTGACTTGATCATTTCTCTTTATATATACAGTTTTGATCCTTTAAGCATATGCTTAATTACATGAGTTATATAAATATAAAGCCAATAGATAATGGTGGGATACATATTTTGAAAAACTTATGGTTAGACGAGATATTCTTCTTATGGATACCATGCATACCAAAAATCATGGTGATGCAATGTCAAAATCTCAAAAATAGACTATAAAAACTATGACTATTAAAAACTGTTACAATTTTTCTAAGTGATATTTCTAAAATATGTATTACACAATTATATATTAATTTTATGCTTATATAAGCATATGCTGGCAGGATCATATATATATATATTAATTAATTATATAATCTGCAAGTTCTCATTAGGTTTTTAAATTAAAAATCTAAATTGTGGAGGATTTAAATAAGTATATCAAAACATGTCAAACCAGTATATTTTTGGAATGTAGAATTTCAACATTTCTCTTCGTGTAAGGTAAAAAGAAATCAAGAAGAAGCCTAAACATGTCGAGGGTGAACCCAAAAATGATTTGTTCTCAAATATGTGAAGATACATCAAGCTCTATATATATTTCACCAATGTGAGATTTCAACACTCATCAAAATATGAACTTCCAGCAATTAAATTAAATTTTGATACGTTAGCTTCAAGTAAAAAAAGTTAAAAAGAAGAAAATTGAGAAAATAGGGAATAATGATGCAAAAGAGGAGAGAGAGAGAGGTGGGTGGGGCACATGAAAGCAAGACGTCAAAGAGTCTGGGATTTGGGCAGCAGCAAAGGACGGGTTGGTTTCAGGCTGGAAACATGGCACTTTGCAATCTGTCAAAAAACAACGTCATCTCTTAGGCCACGAAGTATGAATTACCATCTCATGTCTGTATCTGATTCTGAACTCATCTGCTCTTGCTGTCGCCACCCTTACTGCCATCAGATGTTGATTCCACCTTTCGTTTTTTATATCTTTGTCTTTGTGATGGGGTTGCCCCCACTCTGCACACTCACATGCAATTCATTCATTTACAGCCCACGGTCGTAGATTTTACTTATTATTATAGAAGAAAAATTGTTTTTCCTTCATCAATATAATATGTATAAATGGTGGAGCTAAGATGAATGAGCGAACAGATCGAGTCAATAATAGTTTAGAGTACTGTTAACACTGGAGTGCTTTAAAAGAATATCAAATTCAAGACCAACATATTAATTAATGGTATAAATATATACATAAATAATTCTATCAGTATATGCTCACTTTCGCGAAAGTTAGCTTGAAGCTCATATGTGATTGTGTGATGGATATTTTAAAAAACTGACTGTTAGATTAGATACTATACATATGTATGTTAGGCATGCCAAAAATCACAGTGATCCAATGGTTCACGGTGACTGTTAGAAAAATTATGACAGTTTTCAGCGGTCAGAATTTTTCACAGTCTGTATTTTAAGATATCTACATCGAATCACTGTGATTTTTGGTAGACGTGACATCCCTAACAAGGCCAGGGTATCTAATCCAACGGTTAATTTTTCAAAATATGAATCCCACAATTTCATATGTCAATGAGAAAAATTGTGACAGTTTTCAGCGGTTAGAATTTTTCACAGTCTGTATTTTAAGATACCTACATCGGATCACTGTGATTTTTGGCAGACATAACATCCATAATAAAGGTATCTAATCCAACGGTCGGTTTTTCAAAAAATGCATCCCACGATTCCCTATGAGCTTCATGCTGAAAAGTCAGCATGAAGCTCATAGGGAGTCAGCATGAAGCTCATAGGGAATTGTGGGATGCATATTTTGAAAAACCGATCGTTGGATTAGATACTCATGTTATGAATGTCACATATAGAGTCCCGATCTAGTAAGCATATACTGACTTTCACGAAAGTCAGCATAAAGCTCATAGGGAATTGTGGTATATATATTTTGAAAAACAGACCGTTTAATTTGATACCCTTGTTCTCGATGTGGCGTCTGCCAAAAATCACAGTGATCCAATGTAAGCATCTTAAAATATAGAATGTGAAAAAGACTGTGAAAAATTCTGACCACTAAAAACTATCATAGTTTTTCTCAGTGACATATTTGGGAAACCGACCGTTGGATCACTATGATTTTTGGTATGCCTAACATACATATGCATAGTATCTAATCCAACGACCAGTTTTTCAAAATCTCTATTCCATAATCAACTATGAGTTTCATGCTAAGTTTTGCGAAAGTCAACATGTGCTGATATGATCATTTTTGTATATGTCTATATGGATAGATCCCTTTACCGATATTTTTATCAGTGGTTTGTAAAATCCAACGCCGGAGTTGTACTTTAAGAAACTTACTGTTAGATTAAATGTTTCTCTCATACACATCTTGTCTATAGATATCATGTTGATCGGAGATTAAGAGCTACTTCATCTATGACTGTACCCGATCTAGTAAGCATATGTTGACTTTTGTGAAAGTCAACATGAAATTCATATGGAATTGTGGGATGCATATTTTAAAAAACCTACCGTTGGATGAGATACCCTTGTCATGGATGCATGCCGCGTATAGAGTCCCGATCTAGTAAGCATATGCTGACTTTTGCGAAAGTCAGCATGAAGCTCACAGAGAATTGTGGGATGTATATTTTGAAAAACCAACCGTTGGATTAGATACCCTTATTATGGTTGTCACGTTTGCCAAAAATCACAGTGATCCGATGTAGGCATCTTAAAATACAGACTGTGAAAAATTCTAACCGCTGAGAACTGTCACAGTTTTTCTCAATGACATATTTGGGAAACCGACCATTGGATTTCTATGATTTTTGGCATGCCTGACATATATATGCAAAGTATCTAATCTAACGGTCATTTTTTCAAAATATCCATCCCATAATCACCTATGAGCTTCATGCTAGCTTTCGCGAAAGTCAACATGTGTTGATAGGATCATTTCTGTATATGTATATATGGACAGATCCCTTTACCAATATTTTTATCAGTGGTTTGTAAAATCCAACTCGGGAGTTTTATTTTAAGAAACTTACTGTTAGATTAAATGTTTATCTCATACACATCATGTCTATAAAATATCAGGTTGATCGGAGATTAAGAGCTACTTCATCCATTACTATACCCGATCTAGTAAGCATATGCTCACTTTTGCGAAAGTCAGCATGAAGCTCATAGGGAATCATGGGATGTATATTTTGAAAAACCGACCGTTGGATTAAATACCCTTATTATGGATGTCACGTTTGCAAAAAATCACAGTGATCCGATGTAGGCATCTTAAAATTCTGACCACTGAAAACTGTCATAGTTTTTCTTAGTGACATATTTGGGAAACCGACCTTTGGATCGTTATGATTTACTGCATGCCTGACATACATATGCATAGTATTTAATCCAATGGTCAGTTTTCAAAATATCCATCCCATAATCACCTATGAACTTCATGCTGACTTTTACGAAATTCAGCATGTGCTGATAGGATCATTTCTTTATATGTATATTTGGACAGATCCCTTTACCAATATTTTATTAGTGGTTTGTAAAATCCAATGCGGGAGTTGTATTTTGAGAAACTTATTGTTAGATTAAATGTTTCTCTCATACACATCATGTCTATAAAATATCAAGTCGATTGGAGATTAAGAGCTACTTCATCCATGACTGTAAAAAATTGTGATATTTTTTATTGATTAGAAATGTTACTTTATGGATCGTGTTGTCTCAAGTATATAACCCTAGAGAGGGGGTGAATAGGGTTTTGGAAAACTTTAATCAAATATTGCCAAATAAAAATTAAGGTCCAATTAATTTAAGCATAAGCATAAAATAGATAAACAATTAATTGGAAATGTGAGAGAGAGAGAGAGAGAGAGAGAGAGAGAGAGAGAGAAATCAAACACAGCGATTTAACGTGGTTCGGTCTCCGTCTACGTGCAAGCCTCAAGCACCAAGCTCAAGGATTCTTCAATCCACTATAGATTACTCCTTTAAGGTGGAGTAACCTTTACAACAATCTTGTTTCACGGCGGAAGATAAGCACCAACAATCTTCTTTAATGGCGGAAGATAAACACCACTCAATCTTCTGTTAGTAATATGCCCTAATAGCCAATCTCACTGGTGTAATTTAGGACATAAAGTTGATTCATGTATTATTATTATTATTCATTAATAATATGGGCTTTTGATTATAATGTATTCTTCTGTTATTATATTCATGGTAAGTCCTTAGAAGGAATGTCAATATAAGATCTCAAGAATTGAGATTAGGAGACTTATATTGTTAAAGATTTCTTTCTTAGATATTCCTAGTCATAGGAATATTTATTGGGCATTAATAATCCGGATAGACTAGCACATGTTATGTTTGCTCAATATGGAGAATGACTAGTCTCAAGTCATTTGTGTAATGACACTAGGACAAACCTGTGGGTGCTTGTTTGAGAACAAGTACACTGAATGTGATTATTGATTGAGTTTGTTGAATGGAGTTTTACTTACATGTCAAACAACAACTCAGGGTTACAATGATGCAAGTAATCCTTAGACCTAAGGCACCATAGATGTCCTGTGTTAGGGATATTAGGGTTTGATAGTACAATGTACATATCCTAACCATGGAATTTGTGTATGTACTCATTGGCCCTAGTATACCTGTCATGGGGACATATGAGTGTACAACAAGGAATCTATCACTCTCAGTAAAGAGAGAGAATGCCTCGTATTATTCTCAAAGATATAATTCATATAAGTCTTTGGCCAAAGCAGTTGGGAATAAGAAAACTGTTTCTTGAGTATCCCAAGGTTGAATTTATATTTTGAGAATTACATACAAAATGTTAAATTAGGGTTTGACATACTATCCAATACCCAAGTAATTTAACTAAGGCATTGTTTGATGGAAGGATTGAATTGTATCTTAATTGTAACTGAAGGGTTCACTGTGTTATGATTAACCTTCACACAACCTAGGGTATGTCTTGACATATTGCTAGATGTCACTCAGGACTAGTAGAGGCCAAAGAGAAATTGATTTCTCAAAAGGAAATTAGAAGAGTTCTAATTTGAACCTTAAATAAAAGTAGTTTTATTTGAAGGATAATTTATTATCCTAATTCCTACTACTAGGTTGTTGTGAACCTAAGAAGTCACACACATATAGTTGGTAGCTTCATTTAAAGGAGAAGAGAGAATAATATGCAAATATTAATTAACTAGAATTTCAAGTTTTTGAAATTTGAAATTTGAAATTTGAAATTTGAAATTTGAATTTTTTGAAATTTGAAAAATTGAATTTTTTGAAATTTGAAATTTGAAATTTGAAATTGTCATGAGATGGCAAGATAATTAAAGATTTCAAATAGTTAATTGAATTTCAAGTTAGTTGAAATTTAAATTTGAAATGGTTTTAAATTATAGATAAGATGACAAATTATCTATCATTGCATTTATATTTTGAATTTGAATTATTTCAAATTTGAAATAAGATAATCATCTATCTAATAGAGAGCTAGCACTCATCATATAGATAGACACAATGGGGAGGCTGGCCATGAAAGTGATAGGATCAAAAGTGTTTTCTGAAAATTCCCTAGCCATCTCCTCTCTCTCTCTCATCTCTTGGAGCTTGCAAGTAGTGTGGATCAATCTTGGAGGCTTTCATTGTTTTGGGGCTGATCTACAATCATTTAATCCTACTCTTAAGGCTATCAATGTAAGTTGTTTACATTATTTAAGTATTGATTACATAGCTTATACAATCATCATGTGATCTTGGTTCATATTCCATGGAGAAAAATTTTATTCCGCACATTTCCATGGGATTCTTTCATCTTCTTTAATGGTGGAAGATAAGCACCACTCAATCTTCTTTAATGGCAGAAGATAAGTACCAAGAGACAACAGCTCTTCTACACAAGCTTGAGTTTGACCACCAAACTCCAAGCTCCACAAGGGTTATGCTCCAACCTTTAGCTCACAATAAATACAAGATTTGTGTACAATAGAGAAACTCCTTAAGAGTAGATGAAGTACAATTGAAAGCTTACACTAATATCTCTCAAAGATATAAACTGATGTGGCTCAAGAGAGAATGATGATTTTTTACTAAATCAAACAATATTTATGTTAAACAAGTTGGTATAAGTTTGTATATGTTTAGCTGCTTGTTTAAGACTCATACAATGAGTATTTATAAGCCCAAGAAGAATATAACCGTTATGGTTCAAAATATAGTCGTTTAGGTTTGTCAAAAACTAGCCATTATAAGCTTCAGGGCACTCTTAGTCGACCGGGTAAAGAGGGTTAGTCGACCAGGATAGAGAAAATCATAGACATTTGAAATCTGGGCACGATTAGTCGACTAGGACAGGGGATTAGTTGACTAACTTTGGCTTTCACAAAACACATGCTTACTGCCATTCCTTTAGTCGACTGGGCTTAATGGCTTAGTTGACTAGGCTAGGTAAAAAATCAGTTTTCATGAAACCTAACAAGTCTTTTGAGTTCAAATTAGCCTATTATGATTTCTACTTGGTTTTGACCAAAATATAATTTTCCAAATAAGTCCAAAACTAAGGTCTTTAAGGTCAAAATCTTTTGAGCCAAATAAGGTTCAACCTATTGAGAGATTTATACAATTTAATCCTAAGCACTCACACACAAGAACAAGCAAAAGTCTTCACAAGTTGATTCTTCAATTTCTTGTGCTTGGCTTTCATTTTGTGCTTGGCTTTTATCCTTGAACTTCAATAATGAAGTACATAGCTCGCTTCAACATCCTTAGTGAATATGTAATATTCACATACAATTTGCTAAGAGCTTGAGCTTCATGAATATTTGATCTTGCTTATTGATGACTTGAATCCATGAATCCTGTTCTTTTAAGATATATACTAGATTGCAGGTATAAGAATCTCAAGATTAATCTCACCATCATCAAATAATCAACAAGAATATCCATTTGATATTGATAAGATATTTAACCAAATAATCATAGTATTAAGTTTAAATATCCATAACACAAAATATGTTATCAAGAAGTTCAACCAAGAACATATGCATTATATTAAATATTCATAGTACAATGTTTGTTATCATCAAAATCATTTAACAAAAGTGGATAAATCATTTTATCAATTTTGGATTGAAGCCATAAGGCTAACAGATCGAATTGCTACTAATGTCCGATTAGCTTGATTTTTGGTAGACATGATATTCATAAGAAAGATATCTAATCCAATGGTGAATTTTTCAAAATATAATTCTCAGATTGAGATTTGGCAAACCACTGGTAAAAGTATAGTAAATGGATGTTGTCCTATATATGTATGTATTGGTAAAAGTATATGTAAAGAGATCTTGTCACATTTATGTATGTATTGAGAAAAATCATGAAATGTCACCGATATGTATGTAAATACATTAGCAATCTATGATAAATACTGTATGTAAAAATAACAAGCTTAACACCAATTTTTGGTCAAATAAACAAATGACTAAATAGGCAAGATCGAGCGTGAAAAGTTCTATGAATCAAAACTATAGAGGGTCAATGTCTTTTAATTAAAATCATAGGGGTACAAAATGTAAATTGATGATAGTTGAGGGGGACAACTGCATTTTCCTTTAAAAAGCAATGGTTTGGTTCGATGACACATAATTCTTATCCATGGTTTGACACATGGTTTGCAAAATCCAACACGGGATAGGTCTTTTAAAAAATTGACTGTTGGATTAGATGTTCCACTACCAACCATTAGATCAATGTGATTTTTAGCATGCATGATGTATATAAGTGGAACATCTAATTTAATAGTCGGTTTCTCAAAATACGTATTGATTGCATCATATATTTGCATATTTCTATTGCATTTATCCCACCATTTTGTGCATACTTGAGCCATTTATATTAGGGAATATGTGCTTTTAATGGTTTTCATGATTTCTTATTTTGTAGGTTAAATACCATAAAATGGATGCTTTTGGAAGCAAAATGGAGGCTTGGAGAAAAGTCTTGGAGATCTTCAAATATTATGAGGCTTATAGGACATACTTATATGTATGTTTAGAGCCTGCATATCAAATTTTAAGGCCAGCTGACAAATGGTTTGGGAGATATAAGCAAACAAAGTCAACTAGTGCAAAAAAATGACCAATCTGAGAATTTCTGGCATATCTCTCTTTCTTCAAAAAAACGAATCCGACTGTGAGACTACCATGGTTAGAAACTAGACTTCTCAAGCTTTCTAACTATATAAAGATCACCCAAATTGGAGTCCGGACGACGAAGATACAAGCAATTGAAGTTGGGTATCGAATGCTGTTGGGAAAAAATAGCAGCAGTGCATTACCGATAATGCACTCTCACAATATTGGTAATTTCCATTTGAGACAGCCATTTTTATGGTCTTTTTGTGTATTTTTGAAGGGCGAAAGTGTATTTTTACCTCTTGGGTATATATACTCATTTATAGCTAGGGTTTTGGGACATTTTCACTTCCCTTATCTTTTCTTTTTGTTTTTCCTCTTTTTCTCTCCCATTCCACTAGGGTTTGGGAGAGTTTAGGGTAGTTTAGATTTTTTTTTCTTTTCACTTCTATTTATGTCATGTAATCCTTATAGATTTTAGCTTGTACTTGTATTTCTTTTCATTTTTATGTAAGAATCATTTAGTTCCGTATTGTTTTCCTTTTCTTTAATAGCTTTCTAAATAGTTGGGTTGGATTCTATGGTAGATTTCCATTCTGCAACAAAGGTAATATAATTTTCTCCATTTTTATGCTTTGAATGTTTGTTGGATAATGTTAAATACTCCTCATCTTCAGATCCACAAGGTTTGGCTCACTTTGACTATCTGTAGACAGGATTTCTCGGCACAAGTGGTGCTTTGTACTTATTGTTAGGTTTTATGTTGGCTTATTCTTATGTATGTAATTGTCTCTTGTAATGTCCTCATCCTCAAGCTTAATTGTTATCGATCTCAAAAAAGGTTACAAGGATTGAAGCTCAAGACATTGCTCGAAGATCCATGAATCATGATATAGGATGGTAAGTGACTTAGAGGCCTAAGTTTTATCCCATATGTGATTTGTGATTGATCCTAATATGCTAAGTTTTTTAAGCTAAAATGTGGTTGATTAATCTGCTGCTGAATTTATTTGAAAATCAAATTTAAGCATGTTGGATCGATCCACACTTATCCTGGATCGATCTAATATCAATTTTTTTTTTAGATCTAGAACCTATGCAGCAGTTGGATCGATTCACCAATCATTTGGATCAATCTAATTTCATTTTAATTGAAGTTCCAGAATCTTGGTTGCTTCTTGATCGATCCAGGTTTTTATTGGATCGATTTAAATTCAGTTTTATCAGAGATCCAGATGCTATGTTAGGTCTGGATCAATCCAACATTTTCCTAGATCGATCCAAGATCATGATTTTTGGAAAATTCCAGATTCTATAAATGGTATTTTTGGCTTATCTTGTGATGACGTGTTAAGGCGTAATTGTGGGGCTATAAATTTGTCTTTTTGTACAAATTAGGGTAAGGATGACTGAACATTCCTTGATAAAAGTTGTTTCTTTCCCTTTTTAGATTTACTTTGGTACTTTGAGTATAATTGCTTCATTTTTATGAAGTTTTGACTTTTAGAACTTTAATCCCACCATAGATTAAAGTTTCTTAGGTTGATAAGAATCACATATCTTAGTTTGAGAGGGATCCAATGAGAATTGGATTTTAATCTTGTGCGTTCAAGGTGTGCTTGGTGGATTTCAAGTGTGCGGCTGTGGAGATCGGCGATTCCCCTTGGACTAGGCGGATGGTGTTCACTATGGACTGATCGTGGACTCGATGGAAGGTGAAGGTGTTCAAGAATGGTAAAATTAAACTTGAGGGTGCCTGATATAATTTCTGATTTCTTGTAGTTTCTTCTTTATCATAGTGGATATGTTTTCTCCCGTGGTTTTTTACCCTCCTGGGTTTTCCTCGTAAATCCTCTCTTATGGTTGTTTAATTTTTGTGGATGATTGTCTAGGTTATCAAGAATGATGGAATGATATTTGTGTTCATAGATCCATCTTGATAATCTCATAGTAGATCTTATCTATAATCTGATTTGTATGTGATTGGTTGTTTGGTCTTTAAGAATTCTGTTTTTCCGCTCTTGTCTAGTCAATAGATTCGCAATAATCTTATATTTTCACTTAATGCACTCCAAGTGTTTGCTGAAATGTCTCAATGAGTATTTTTTATTATTCATCATCATTTTTCTTGTGCTTTGTGTTTGAATGGTTATAAATGCTTTCCATATTTGAACCCTCTTAGTTTGGCATCATCTTGACTATAGGTAGACAAGTAAACCTTGGCACATGTAGTGCTTGAGATGTTATTTTCTCTTGACTACTCGTAGACAAGTAAGCTTTGGAACATATAGTGTTTGATATTCATATGCACTCCAAGTGTTTGATGAAATGTCTAAGAGAGTGTTTACTTTCATTTAACATTATTATGCTTTTATTGCTAAATCCTCCATCAAAGACCATTCTTCAATGGATCCTAGATGATAATTCATTACCAAATGCTTTTAAAGGGATCCTAGATTTAAATCCTTGTGAGAAATTCATGTTCCCTAGTTGTGGATGGAATGAAACCCAAGAATCCAACTATTTACATTTCATTGTTTTTCTTTTATTTTAGTTAGTTTAGTTAGTTCTCTACACCACTCACACACAACCCGGCCCCATTGATTTTATACTTCATTTAGAATCTTTGGGCATTAACACCTAAGAGTTTAACCTAGAAACTCTCATCCAAACCCTGAGGAGATGACCATGGGTACTCCCATAAATTACTATGCTTGACAACGATAGATCCTACGCTTGGGATTGCACTACAACTCTAAACGTCAAGCACCTATCCCATGTTGGGTTTCACAAATTATGTATTAAATCATAGATAAAAACTATGTATCACTAGAACGTGATCCATAATGTAATGAATTTTGATAATGCTATTAATATGGTTGTAAAATATGGTACTCCCTCCGTCCCATAAAAATAGGTTTCTTCCAAAAAACACGCATATTAAGAAAACTCATTAATGCATTGATTTGTGATCTTTTTTACCTTTTATTTCCAAAACTACCCTTTTTCTACAATTACATTTGGTGTCATGTCAAGGCATTCTTGGAATAATAAAGGGCAATATGGGAAAGTTAAAAGAAATATAATTTGACTTTTCAAAATGGACTATTATTTTAGGGCAGCCAAAAAAGGAAAGAAGGCCTATCTTTGTAGGAGGGAGGGAGTATATTATTATTGTACATTGCACAAGTCACTTCTAACATATATACACAATTGTGAATAACTTTTAATATATATATGGGCCGAGTCAGGTTATGATGATACATAGTTTTTATCTATGGTTTGACACATAGTTTGTAAACCCCAACGTAGGATAGTTATTTTGAAAGATCAACTACCGTATTAGATGTTTCACTTATACACATCATGCATGCCAAAAATCACCTTGATCCAATGGCTATTTTTCATAACACTGACTATGAAAAATTGTGACATTTTTAAAAAACTGTGACAGTTTTTTTTTTTTTTTTTTTAATCGGCTATTGGTTTAATGTGATTTTTAGAATACATAATGCGTTTATGCGGAATATCCAATCCAAGAGTATGTTTTCCAAAATACCTATCCCATATTGGAGTTTGCAAACCATGTGTCAAACCCTAGGTAAGAACTGTGTATCATTATAATCTGATCCTATATATATTAAGAAAGTTTGTGTTAATATAAACTACAAAAGGGTAAGTTACTTAATTTGATACAATAATTATGATATATATATATACAGGGAAGTTGTTATAAGGTGCACCTTATGCAATGTTAAGTAAGGTAATCTACATAGTGTCAAATATAGAATAGATTTTTTGAAAAACTGACTGTTGGATTAGATTTACTTCTTCAGAATTTTGTAACCACCAAAAAGCACAGTGATCCAACGGTCGGTTTATAAAAAAACTAAATGGAAAAAAATGGTGATATTTTGAAGAATAAAACTGTAACAATTTTTCATAGTGACACTTCTCAGAAACCAACCTTTAGATGATTGTGATTTTTGGTGAACACGAAATTCATAAGAAGTGTATCTAATTTAACAATCGATTTTTCAAAATATGTTATGTATTTGGCCTTAAGTAGGCCACTTTACCCTAGTTTCCATAAGGTGCACCTTATAATAGACCCTATATTTACTATATTTATGAAGAGTATTTTTATTATTTGTCAAAAAAAATAAGTGTATTTTTATTGTTTGTGTTATTTATACTTATTTTTTTTAGAAAAACAATAAAAATATTATTTTCTTAAATATACTAAATACTGGGAGTCTATTATAAGGTGCATCTTATGCGAAGTTGTGTAAGGTGACCATCG
>JAESVK010000050.1:33871-52795 GCA_017140935.1 Hamamelis virginiana | reverse complement strand
CACGCCTTCCTTTTTCATATCTTCATATAGCTCTTTCCCCGACTGTACGCTTCTACAAGCAACAATGCGCAAAGCGCAGCTACTTCACTTTTTGCAGTCGTAAACTGCAGCATAATGACACAAAAAACCATCGTCATTTTCCTCTTTTATTTTAACCATTTTGAATAAAACGAAGACTGAAAAACATATTTTGTACTTTAAGATTATTCTGTGGTAGTTCAATTCTATAATTAAAAACCTTTAGCTTTGTCTTCGAGTGGAATAACAATTCAATTACTCTTACTAATTATATATAATATATATTTCATTCATATAATTTAAAACACAAAAAAACTAAAATTAATTATAAATTAAATTTCATATTTACTTTTCTTCTTAAATACAATAGTGGAATAAATTCTTAACCGATACAGCGCTTGCAGAAAAAATAAAGGCTTGTCCTATTTGGTAAAGGGTCAATCGGCCCAGGAGTATGTTCTTACGTTTGCTAGTTTGATGATTCCTGAAAAGAGATACCGTGCTAGTGGACTGTTTGAACAATTATTTGAAGGAATTGGTTGTAACATGTTTACACTTCAGAATGATCTGTTAAATCAACTAATTCAAGAAGCACAAGGAATTTATGAGTTACCTTCAATTTCCTGTAGCTATTTAAATGAAAGAGACCCATGTCTCGGAAGATGTGGAAGAACTGGTGTAATATTTTCTTGGATATATAATAGATGCTGTTATGGATGTTTAACCATGAAAGACTACTGGAATTTTAAAGAAGATTTGGATGGATATATGATTTCGTATCATATATGAAATATTCTACTGTGAAAAAACTTTTGTATGATGTTTTATGGTATATTATTCGTCTTTTACAATTTTTTTTTGATGTATTATTAATTAATATCTTTATGAAGTTCTTTTAGTTTGATCAGTTTAAATTTTAATATGATTGTGAATTATTAATATTACGTCTAATTTAGATACATAAGTTTTTGTAATTTTTTTTATTCTTGTCTTGTGTTAAAGAATAAAAGTAAATATGGGTGAGTTTAATTTCTTTAAATTTTTTCAAAAAAGGAAAATTTTTATCCATTCATATCGTCGTAGCAGTCGGAAAAGGCACTTTCAAATCTCTTCAATGCTAGAACAGATAGTGTAAATCAAAAAAAGGTGCCAAATTACTAAATAGGTTGAAGCTGTTCCCTTGTAGAAAGCTACTTTCAAATTTTTGGTTATCCATTCATATTTTTTTTTGTTGTTGCCAAATTACTAAAGGAAACTCTCCATGAATACCCATGAAAGTGTTGATTTCTGGGTTGAATATTTGCCCTAATGCACTCAATAAGTTTTCATCCAGATTCACATTATAAGTGCTCACTAAGATTGCATCATAGAGTCCCCATCTCTTGAAATCTTTTACTGCTATTAGGTTATTAAACATTTCTTCGACCCAAAGTTTCCAAGTAGTGGGTATAGGGTTTGTATTCACCTTCCAATTTATCTTTGGGATTTCTGTTGGACGAAATATAGGAACATCATCTTGCTTGGCTAGGAAATGCTTCCTGCACTTTTCTCCGTGTCCTTCAACTATATGTTTACCATCGACGATTATAGGTTCCAAAATATGACTAGGACCATTTCTTCTCTCGTAGATCAACACTTCATTCTTCTTTTCCCGCTCTCCTGCAAATCGGTTGATTAACTCTATTCTCGGCATCATTTTTTCTGTTGTGGGTTGAAAGTGGAAGAAGTTGCCATAGTTTCTTCTCAAGTTTCTTCAAAATCTGTTATTCAACACAATAGACAGAGAAAATCAAAACTCGATTCCTTCTTTTCCCCCTTCTTTCTCGATATCTATAGATATATTTCTCTTTCCAAAAACGGTGACGTTTCTTCCTTGTTCTACTTTTATGATTTGTATCCTATACAACGTCGTTTTCAATTGTCCGCAAATTTCTTTTTTCTGCAAGTTAATTATGCCTTATGACATTGTTTTCACTGTTTCATAAGTTTTATTTTCTTGATTGTTAAATAATCTACACGACAGCGTTTTCCCCTTGCCGCGAATTTTTTTTTCTCACATATTGCTTACATATTGCTTATCTAATACGACACTATTTTGATCACTCTGCAAATTTTTCTTTCCGCAAAACTCTTAAACTATGCGATGCCATTTTGATCATTCTGTAATCTGTTCTTTCCGCAAAATCTACATATCTCGAACGATATTGTTTTGCTCACTCCGCACCAAATCTTGTTCTTCTTCTACTTCATTCCGAAGTCCTTATTTCTTTGATGTGTTTCTTTTTTTTTATTCTTCATTTATTTTCCACATCTATATATCTATATAAATATCTAATGGTTCATTATTGTATTTATTGTCTTTATATACATACACATCTATCTTTAAATACAAATATTTAATGATATTACATATTCTATTAAAGTACACAAATTTCTTGTCTTCAAAATATTTTTTTTATTTATATTTCCCTTCTTTGTTATATATTTCTTTTATCACTTTATACAAAATAATTCCCCCTCTTTTTTTCTTCCTTACAGTTCCTATCCTAGTATTTGTAACATAATTTTTCTTCCGTTAAATTTTTTTCTCAGTCGCTTTAGCGTTTTTATATGTATTATTGCTTGTTTCCGTAACTATGTCGATGTTTCTTCTCCACTATATTCCTCTGGTATTTTCAATTGCTCTTCATTTTTTTTCTATTTTATCATATTCTTCTAAAATCTCCTTTATTTTCTCCATTGTTTTTTGTGACAGAGGTTTTACTTTGTTTATGTCTTGCTCTTATTTCCTAAATTGTTGATGTTACTGTTGTTCATAGTAATGTCTTTTCTGCATCAATTCATATTCATATATTTTTAATTCAGTTTTTGCAGTCCTATATTCATCTCCCATTTTAAATAGTTGATTTAAACTGATGAACTCGATTCTATCTTTGCAACCACCCTCTATCTCGGCTATTTTCATTTTAAATTTCTTTTTCCAATTTTATAATTTCTTTCCAGACTACGCCGTTTTATATATTCATAAATTGTTTTTCTTGCAGATCACTTATCCAATACGACATCGTATTCATTGTCCTGCAAATTCTTTGTTTTAATATATTTCATTTTCTTTACGACATCGTTTTCGCAGCACCGCAATTTTTTTCTTCCACTTATTAATTAAACCATGGGTATTGTTTTATTCATTCGGCAATTTTTTCTTTCCGGAAATTTCATAAATTATACCATATCGTTTTGTTCACTCTGCAATTTTTTATTTCTGAAAAATTTAGATATCTATGACGATGTCGATTTGGTTATTCCGCACTAAATTTTTTCTTCTGCTATTTTATTTATTTCTTTTCTAATATTTTTTATTAATCCTTTTTCTATATCATTGTTAAGCATTTTTTCTAAGTTCTTTTTTCTTCTTTTTTTGATTTTTTTTTTGTTTTTTTGCTTCCTTTAACCTTTATGGCAAATGATTGAGCATAATATTTTTGTGCTAACTTAGTTGGGATGATTTCTTTATATATAGATATATATTCAAATACTATACAGAGATTTCTTGTCACAAAATATTGCTTTCATTAACTTCTTTGTTATATAATTTTTTCATCATCCTATACATAAAAATTTTCATTCTATTTTTCTTTTTTACAGTTCATAACCTAATATTTGTAACAATTTTTTTTTTTGTCTTCAAACTTCTTCTCAGTCGCTTTAGCATTTTTATGTGTATTTTTGTTTCCTCCCGTAACTCTGTTAATGTTTCTTCTTCATTATATTCCCCTGATATTTTCAAATCTTCTTGAGTTTTGTCTATTTTGTCATATTTTTCTAATATATTTTCTGCTCTTTCTATTGATTCATGTGAAAGAGTTTGCACATCTTTTACCTCTTGCATCCATCTTCTAAATTGTTGACGTTGCTGTTGTTCATAGTAATTTCTTTTTCGTATCAATTCATCCTCATATATTCTCAACTCTGCTTTTGCAGTCTTGTACTCATTTACTAGTTCAAATACTTTGTTTAAACCGATGAAACCGATTCCGTGTTCCCAGGCATCCTCTATCTCAGCCATCTTCATTTTAAATTTTTATTCAGGCCACTCCAGAAAATTGAGATGTTCTAAAATTACCCCCATTACATCCGTTGCCATCTTCAAAATATCAACTTTTGCTTTTTCCTCATCAATTGCTGTATTTATCTCATATTCCCATTTTTTCCAAACTATACTTCTGAGAGGATTCATTAATTGCATCATTAATGGATATTGAGTATAGGTAGCTTTTAATCGTCTATCCGGACATAGAATTGGGTATCTTACATTTTCTCCATTCCACTCTGAAGTCACTGCCTTTAGCATATTTGTCATTCCACTTTTTATTTTATTCATGTAATCTATCATTGCGGGAGTAATTTCTAGTGTCCTCTTTTCTTCTGCATCTATTATCATGAAATATTATTCATCGTTAGTGATATATATTCTTAAAAAAAAAGAGTAATTTTGAAGCCATTTTTCACATTATTATGTTGTGCCTTCTGTTAAGCTTCTTTCTTAGCAGCCTTTGCTCATCTAAATCATTAAAAGCAAATGATACCACATCAAGTGAATGGTCTCATTGCTTTTCACAAATATTGGAAGCAAATGAAATTACATTAAGTGAAGAGATTTGACTGCTCATCCAAGAAACAGGAAGCAGATGAAATCACATCATATTGTGGCTTCTATTGTCCAATAGTTTTCGATAGTTTCCTTAGTTTTAATATGTTTGTTCCTTTCTTACCTTGTGGAAAGTTCAGTGCATTTTCTTCACTCATAGCTTCCAGCTCTCTTTTTCTAGCTTCTTTGTCCTTTCCTTTGGCTTCTGCTATGATTGTTGTGTTTCTTTCTCCAGAACTTCTCTCCACTGCAGTGCCTCTCTGCATACCACCGAGTTGAATGACCACATCTATTCTTCTCCGTTTTGGTTCTTTCTTCTCTTCTCGCATTATATCCTTGCCTTTATCCGCCATTGTTTTCTAACTTTTTCTCTTCTTTTCGTACTTATCATTTTATCTAACCTAATTATCCTTTTATAGCCGTTCGCATACTCAAACTTGAACGATCACGTCGTTTTTCTAGGAATTATAATCGCAGTTTCAGATGACTGTCCATTGTGCCAGTATACTTTTGTCTGCCATTTGCCTTTTCCCATGTATCTTAATGATTTCTTTTCGCCGACCTTTATATTTCCTTCTAAGTTATTTTTTTTCTTTTTTTTTTATCCATTTTTTTTTTACCATCTATTCATTTTATTGATTTTTCTCCAAGAGTGTTGATAATAATTCGGATTCTAGATTAAAAGTCTTTGATTTTACCTTAATGCAATTTATTTACTTTGCATTTAACTTATTATCTTTTTCTTAAACTTTATTACTATTCTTAATATTTTTTAAAATCTTGTATTAAATTTAAATATCTTATATTTTCATATATAATTTTTGAAAAACCTAATCTCTTTTAGATCACAAGTATTTCACACTTTTAAAAACAAATCACATATGTTTGTACATCAACCACAATCGACAAACATATTTCATATTGTAAAATGAACACCAAACAACATGTAAATAGAAAACACAAGAGGAATCAACTATCAAGAGGGATCCATGAACACAAGTATCATTCCATCCTTCTTGATAGCTAGAAATTATATCGCGATGTATCAAACGAACACAATATATACGTGGAAACCCTTTCGGGAGAAAACCACGGGAGAACAAGAGCAATCCACTATGAAAGAAGGGTTACAGAGATTATACCATACACTTGATCTCACCAACCCTTGGCCTAGTGTAGTAAGATCTCTTCAACTCATTCCGACGAGTCCTCCTTCTTCAAAGCTTGCTCAGCAACTAAATCCATTAGCCTCACTCTTGATGCGTTCATCCAAGAGCCATGAGAAAGTTCATATCTCCATAGAAGATTCTCACCAAAGATGTTTAAATCTGGTTTCCAAGGTTTCTAAAGAAATCTAAGAACACTCCATTTGATCTCAAAGGATATTCAGGTTGAATCTCACCAAAGAGGAAATAACCAAAGGTTCAAAACATGAAGGTAATGATTAGGGCTCAAAATAGAAACATTCTCTGGTAGCTAAGATCACCATAATCTCGAGTGACCTAATGCTTATATAGTGGGTTAAGTGACCAATCAGAAATCAGGGTAAAAAATGAAGGAAATTAGGGTTTTCTCGAAGTTGGATCGATCCGGGCATAGCTTGGATCGATCCAGCTTGGTATAATCATCAAACACAGCTTCTGTAGTTGATTTAAATTTAAATTGGATCGATCCAGCCATAGCTTGGATCGATCCAGCTTGACATAATTTTCTACAAAGCTTCTGTGGTTGAGAACAATTGAAATTGGATCGATCCAGGACATCCTTGGATCAATCCATGTACTTTGAAAATGTACATTTGAGTCTTTCAAAACATGACATGGTCAATAACGAAAGATGTACAAAGTTCTAACCACTTAGGCTCAACCCTTAGGTCACTAAGTCACTTACCATCCTAATCCATGGTGAGATAAGAGCTTTGAGCGCGGCTTAACTTGTGATCATTAGTACACATATATAAAATTACAACCCAAACCAAGTTTTGAAACCAAAACAAGCCAACACTCAACTCAAAACCTAACAATCTCCCCCTTTGGCAGTTTCGTGACAAAACTAAAACATAAAAACAAAAGAAAAGGTAAATGAATCTAAGAAACCTTGAAACAAGATTCATTCCCCCTCACTTGTACAAAAACATAAACAAAATATATACAAAAATGAACATGACTGAAGGATCATAGACTTCACAACCATCTTGACCTGTTGAACCTACACACACTTCACAAACTACCTTATGCAGTATAAAGTGAACTGAATAAAAGATACAGTAGAATATTGATTAATCATATGGGATATATCAATCGGAAACAATGCTACAGAACATTTATAAAACAAAACACCATTGTATTGATAATCAGTAAGAGTTCAACATCAGTTACTTACAAAGAGTTCAGCAGTCCATAGACATCCAATCAACATTAACAATCAGCCACTATTCAAAAGAAGACAAATTTAAATAACCACAATAACCACTACCCAAAAAGTCAAATAGGCACTTCCCCTAAGTCTATGCATAACTAATAAAAACTCAAAAACTCTCCCCCTTTTTGTCACAAATGGACAAAGGGATTACCAAGTGGATGGATCAAATCCAGTACCACTGTCATCCAGAGGAGGAGAAAACGGTGCAGTATCTCCCGAGCCTGTAGAAGCAGCAGAGGAACCACCCGCAACACTGGAATGTTGACTGGTGATGAGAGAAATGAGATGATCAATCTTCGTATCAGTGCGATCTTGACGGAGTTCCAAGGCAGTTATATGCTGATGAAGACCAGCAATGGTCATGGGATAGATGACAGGAGCAGGAGGAGGAGCATCAGCAGCTTCCTCATGAGGTGCATCACCCTCAGAATCACTCCCTTGTGCAGAGGTGTGGCCACGACTGCGATTAATGCAAGCCAAATCAATAGGTCCACGAGTAGGCTTCTCAGGCCTATCAGACGGAGATGTCTTCACCCCAAGTTTCTTGCAAAACTCTGTAATCATAGCACCATAGGGTAAAACAGTCTTAATCTCATGTGCCCTAGCCACAACTCGAATCATATTCCAGATAATATCAGCAAAACCAATGACCACCCCATGCATGAATGCATAATATAACCTAGCCTTCGGATACTCAAAGTGAACACGGCTACCTCCTGGAAATAAATTCCACCATAAAATAATATTCAGGCCCGAAATTCTTCTCTCAAATGACCTTGAATGAACTTCACACCCTTCAAACCCGCAGAAGTGCAAAGGGTATGGACAAGAAGATCCTCACTAATTGAGGTATCATGTTGAAATGAAAACACAGAGGTACCGGGGATAGGACGCTGAATACCAAGATAGTCAGCAATCATCTGTGGGGTAACGGTAATGGACTTGCCCCAAACCCGAGAAACTATCTCCATGGAATTTGTGTTAACCGTGTGAACACCCATGTAGAAACTCTTGACAAGGGAAGGAATGAATGGCCCAATGGGTTTGTAAAACCGCTCAAGTTTATGAAAATTAAGCATTTGAATGAACAGGGAGTCAGTCATACCCTTTGGAATCACTTGGCGTTCATAGATGACAGGCCGACGAGCAAAAATGTCTTCTTGAGTAAGCTTTGAAGGTGGATGAGGAGGTGCGTCATCAATGGGATCTTCCACATGCATAGGATTTGGGAGATTTCCCTGAGCTTGAGGCGAGAGTGGAGTGTTCTTCCTCTTATTGGATGCAGAGGCCTTTCCCTTGCCCTTGGAGGAGGAACCCCCTTGCCTAGATCCTTCACCACCAGTCATGGTGAGGAATAAAACCTTAACCCATATGAATCCGAGGCAAAGAAGACAGATAAGACCCAAGGAAGAAGCCATGACCCGAAATATGACGAGGAACTTAGAGAAATGACTTGAACAATTAAACCCTAGTTAGAGAGAGGGTCGAATACAGAGAAAGATGGAAGATAATGAACAGTTGAAATGCGAAAAACTGCCCTAAATAAGCAAATTTTACGAACCTGGATCAATCCAAGATGGGGCTAGATTGATCCAAAAGGCACAAATTGTGTTCATAACATAGCCTAGATCAATCCAAGATGAGGCTGGATCGATCCAATTTGCCCAAACAGAATGCATGTTTTTCAAAAAACACTTTGGATCGATCCAAAGCAGGTGTGGATCGATCCACCTTGATCAAAAACTCAATTAACCAACATTTTTACAAGGATTTGACAGAAAACAACCCAAACTTTCAAGTATGATGTATGAGAGACATTCAAAAACACATTTTTCACCAAAAACCAAAACAAATTGACATAAAAGATTTGAAATTTGAAGAGACCATGGTATTGACCAAAAGAAAACTGAAAATTTAGACTACAAACATGATGAAAAGCATGTATAAGTCAACACAATGATTACCACCAATATACATAACTGATATCATCTCAGAATTGAAGATTGAAATATGAGAATCCAAGATGATGAGTGTGTGCATTGGTAAGATCAATTCATATGTATATATAAAGCACACGATGCAAACTCAAAATGATTATGAAAATTATGCAATGATTGATAACATAGAAGTCAAACCAAGTAGATATGATCAACTATCTCCTCGTCAAGTTATCAAAGGACTGAATAATGGAATCCCAGAGAAGAAACATGAAGTCCATATAACATGATATTCAAGCATTTTAGTGAATACTTTTGAAGATAAGCATTATTTAGACTTAATTTTTCATTTTTTGATTCCAAACCATTGAATTTGAAAGAAGATCAATTCTCTTCTTCAATTCTTGATGATATTTCTTTTTCTTTTGGTTTATGTGGCAATTTGAACTATGACCCACATTTGTTGGGAATGAAGATATTGAACGAAGATTCCCATAACCCAAGATGATGTAGATACTTGAAGAGAAATAAGTAAAATCTACTTATAGGTCAATCTATATCACAAATACATGGAATAATAATCATAATACTTGACTTCAAACATCATGAAAGTTATATCATATAATGAACTTAATCATTAACAATAGTGCAAGAGTTCTTTAGATTCAATCACATTCAACAAAATACAATATAAAGATGATATGAAATGCACATGATAGAGACATGATCAACTAACATCCAAATCAATTATCATGCAAGTATTCAACACTTAAGTACCCTCAATCAATCATACAAATCCCTAAAGCTGTTCTCAAGTATTCAAATCTGACATTATCAAGAGGTTTTGTGAGAAGATCAGCAAGTTGATTTGTAGATGATACAAATTGCATGGAAAGCACTTTATTTTCAACCAAGTCTCTTATAAAATGATGTCTTATGTTAATAAGTTTGGTCCTAGAATGTTGAACAGGATTTTTTGAAATATTGATAGCACCCTCATTATCACAAAACACAACTAAATTTGAATCATTGACATCATAATCACTCAACATTTGTTTCATCCACAAAAGTTGTGCACAACATGCACCAGCAATAATGTATTCAGCTTCAGCTGTTGACAAAGCAATGAAATTTTGTTTCTTACTATGCCAAGACACTAAGGAATTACCAACATAAAAGCATCCTCCAGAGGTGCTCTTCCTGTCAGCCATATTTCCAGCCCAGTCGGCATCGGAATATGCAGCAAGATTAAGATTGGTATCCCTTGAATACCAAAGACCATAAACCTGTGTCCCACTAACATAGCGAATGATTCACTTGACAGCATGAAGATGAGACTCCTTAGGATTGGATTGGAATCTAGCACATACACCAATACTATATGAGATGTCAGGCCTACTTGCTGTAAGGTACAACAAACTGCCTATCATGCTACGAAATAAGGTTTGACCGACATCCTTTCCACTTTCATCTTTAGAAAGTTTTGTGCTAGTGCTCATTGGTGACCTAGCATGCTTTGCATTTTCAAGCCCAAACTTTTTGACAAGTTCCTTTGCATATTTGGATTGGGAAACAAATATCCCATCATCCATTTGTCTAACTTGCAGCCCTAGAAAGTAGGTTAGTTCACCAACCATACTCATTTTAAACTCTCTTTTCATTTCTTCAGAAGAAAAACTATGAGTAAGTGTATTCAAAGTTGAACCAAAAACATTATCATCAACATACACTTGTGCAACAACAATTGACCCTTTCACAGATTTGATAAACAAAGTTTTATCAACACTTCCTCTAATGAAACCCCTCTCAAGAGGATATGAAGTCAATCTCTCATACCAAGCTCTTGGAGCTTGTTTGAGTCCATACAAAGCTTTCTTCAGTTTGTAAACATGATTGACATGATGTGGATCTTCAAACCCTTTAGGTTGTTCCACAAACACTTCTTCTTGAAGAAAACCATTCAAGAAGGCACTCTTCACATCTATTTGAAATAATATGAATTTGAGATGACATGCAACAGATAATAACAAACGAACAGACTCAAGCCTAGCTACAGGTGCAAAAGTTTCATCAAAATCTATACCTTCTTCCTGAGTATACCCCTGTGCTACAAGTCTAGCCTTGTTCCTAACAATTACACCAGATTCATCAGTTTTATTTTTAAAGATCCATTTAGTTCCAATGACATTTTTATTTGAAGGTCTAGGAACTAAATCTCAAACATCATTCTTGACAAACTGATGGAGCTCTTCTTGCATTGCAAGAACCCATTCCTCATCAAGTAAGGCTTCTTTGACATTCTTGGGTTCAATTTTAGAAGTATAACTGAGAAATGTCATCTCATTCTCAATTTGTCTCCTAGTCCTAACTCTAACTTCAGGATTTCCTATTATGTTCTCACTAGGATGGTATATTTTGGACCAAGAGGAGGAAGGAATTGTATTATCAACAGGTGTGGTGTCAATCACTTGATCATCACTACCTTTTCCAACTTGAACATTACTAACATCAACATCTTGAGATGGTGAACATCGGACATTGAATGTTTCCTCTTCAACTTCAAGAGGTTTGTCAATTTACTTACTTACCTTATCATCAATGACCACATTTATTGATTCCATAACAGTAGAAGTCCTAAGATTGAACACTCTGTAGGCACGACTATTTGTGGAATAACCTAACAAGAAACCATCATCACTCCTAGAGTCGAATTTTCCTAAGGATTCTCTATCCCTAAGAATGTAACATTTGCTTCCAAAAACTCTAAAGTATTTCAAATTAGGTTTCTTTCCTTTCCACAATTCATATGGAGAACATTGTGTGTGGGGTCTCACATATACTCGATTGATGATATGACATGCACTATTGACTGCCTCAGCCCAAAAATGCTTAGCTAAAGATTTGCTCAAAAGCATGACACGAGCCATTTCTTGAATAACTCTGTTCTTTCTTTCAGCAACACCATTTTGTTTGTGGTGTTTTAGGGGCAGAAAACTCATGATTAATGCCCTCACTGTCACAGAATTCACTGAACTCTGAATTTTCAAACTCCCTTCCATGATCACTCCTTAATCTGATGATTTGATTGATTACACATCCTTTCTCAATTTGAAGTTGCCTACACAAGGCTTTGAAGTTTTCAAAACAATCAGACTTCTCTCTAAAAAATTTCACCCAAGAGAATCTAGAGTAATCATCAACCATTACAAAAATGTATCTCTTTCCTCCTAAACTTTCAGTTCTCATTGGACCCATGAGATCAACATGAACAAGTTCTAGAGGTCTAGATGTATTAATTCCATTTGTCTTTTTATGAGACACTCTAATTTGTTTACCTTTTTGACATGGTCCACAAACACTATTCTCAATTTTGTCAAACTTGGGAACTCCTCTAACAATTTCATTCTTTGACAGTTTTGAGAGATCTTTGAAATTGATGTGACCAAGACGTTGATGCCACAGTTCAACATCATCAACTTTGGCTCTATTACATACAAGGGACTCATTAGGAACTATCCCATAACAATTGTCACTTGTTCTTTTTCCTTCAAGAACACACTTTCCATCTTTACCAAAGACACGACATGTAACCTTGGTAAAGTTCACTGAAAAATTACTATCACAAAGATGACTTATGCTAATAAGATTAGCTTTAAGGCCATCGACAAAAAGGACATCCTCTAGCTTAGGAAAGCCATGAGATTCAACAATCCCCTTACCTTGGATGTTTAATCTATTACCATCACCAAAGGTGACCGTACCTCTATTAGACTCTTCAAAATGAACAAATAATGACTTGTCACCTGTTATGTGACTAGAGCATCCACTTTCAAAATACCACTGTTTACTCTTGCTCTCAAGGCAGTGTGAACTACCATACATCTAAGACTCTCCTTTCGTACCCAAATTTTCTTACCTGTCCTAACCTCATGCGACCTAGGAAGTTTCCTATTTGAACTTAAATCAACTTTTGTCATAAGAGCATTTCTGGGTCTAGACACACCATGAAATTTGTCAAGATGGCAATTCGGTCTAATGTGACTAATTTTGCCACAATGATGGCAAGTGGGAGAAAATTGCTTAGCTTGACCTCTATTCATCAACTTGAAACAATTTGGTCTTGTTTGACCAATGACACCACAATGACACTACTACAAAAAATCCCTACGAAAACGGTTTTAAACCGTTTTCAAAACCTTTTGAACACGGTTCTGGAACCGTCCTTAAGGTGTGTGTTTTCATAAGGTAGTATCCCTTTGAACACAGTTTTGGACCGTTTTCATTTCTATGTATACGAACACGGTTTAAAACTGCTTTCAAATATGCCACGTACAAAAACGGTTAGAAATGGACCGGCCCGGCCGATCGGACCGGTGAACCGAACTCCAAACCAGTCAGGGTTGATTATTGGACCGGATAAGGAAGTGAACCGCCTTGAACCGGCTGGTCTGACCGGTTGAACTGGTCAATTAATAATTCATTTTTTTTAATGAAAGTTGCATTCCTTGAGGTTTGAACTCCTAACCTCTTTAAAAGAAAGAGGATATGAGCCTTTACCACTAGGCTATGCTTTACTTGTTGTTATTATAATGCAGTATATAAAATATAACATTATCACATTCATATACTTGTAAAAATCTCAAATATATTTAAAATAATATATATTTTATAATTAAAAGGTTCGACTGTTGACCCGATGGTTGAACCAGTGACCCGACCACCCGGCTTCTTGTTCGGATCGATGTTCGGTCCGATTCTGATAACTATGCTCTCAGTTTATAGTAACAATATATGATGCGTAAGGCCATAATTATCATACCCGGCCATAATTGTCAGACCCGACTAGAGCGGCAAAGGGTGTGGGTCACCAGTTGAATCATTTGGTTAACGATTGGACATTAACTTTTATATATATATATATATATATATATATATATATATATATATATATATAAACTAAGATACTTTAACTTTAATTTTCTTTTAAATACTTAACACCAACCAAAACTTGGATTAGTGGTAAAATGTAATAGCATAATTAATTATTTTAACACATGGTTCATTGTTCGAACTATGAGAATAGCATTCACTTTTTATATAAAATAATATTTTATAGTTTATGTGAGAAAACAGAAAGACCGTTTTCTTTGGTTTATTTCTAAAACGGTTTCCAAAACCGTCTTAATAATATGCCCATCAAAGACGGTCACAAAATAACCGTTGTTAAATATTACTAAACTAAAACGGTTGTGAAAACCGTTTTCTTTTATCTCTTTCTAAAACGGTTTCCAAAGCCATTTTCTATTTACTGTTTTCTTTGCATCTTTTTGTAGTAGTGTGATGACAAATCACTTTCTTTCGGGAAAAACTCTTCACTTGAGCTTTTTCTTTCCTAGGACAATTTGGTCTTATGTGTCCTACAACACCACAAGAATGACATCTGGGAACCATCTTAAAAGAATTTGGATTGAAGTGAGGCCTCTTAGGACTGGGGTGAGACAAAATCTCTTTTTCAAGAGATGACTTTGATGAAGGGACAAACTTGGTTCTTGAAGTTGATGGAATGCTAGATGACTCAACATAACCTAGACCAGTCTTATCACTAAAAGATTTGCCTATGCTAATAATGTGATCCAATTTTTTACTTCCATTGGAAAGCTTCAACAATCTTTCCTTAGCCAATTCTAATTCATCTTCAAGATTTTTCACTTTTAGACTTAAATTTTTTTTACTTTCAACCTCACTTTTGAGTCTTGATTCAAGACTCTTAACTTCCTTTTGATACTCACTCATTGTTGACATAAAAGATTCATTGTCCTGTTTCAAACAAATGAGTTTATCATTCAAACCAAAATTTTCATTTTTCACATCTTGTATGTGTGACATATGATTTCTCAACTCTTCTTTGAGCATTTCAATTTCTTTCTCATCAGACTTTGCTTTAAAGGCTAAAGTCAAATTTTTCTTTTTGAGTTGATATGCCTCTTCATAGAGGTCATCATAAGCCTTTTGAAGATCACTGGCATCTTCCTCAAGACTTTCAGACTCTTCACTAGACACTCCTAGCAATAACTCAATGTCATCTAGGTCCTTTTTGTTGGAAGACTCTTCATGAGTTTCCAAAGACACAATAAAAGCTTTTAAATCATTTTCATCAACAACATAAGAGAATTGTTCATCAAAACATATGAGTGTAACAACAAGTTCATCAAGCACAATGGAGTTCATATCTTGACATTTCATAATTTCATCAATTTTCACAGAGAATCTAGTAGTTAAAGAATTCAAAACTTTGCTAACAATTTTTGACTCATACACTTTTTCTCCTAAGTCATTCAAAGAATTCACAATGTCACAGAGTCTTGTGTAGAATTCACAAAAGCTTTCATGGTCACTCATCTTGATAACATCAAATTGATTCATTAGACAATTTAGTCTATGATCTTTCTCAAATATGTTTCCCTCATAAATAATCACAAGATGATCCCAAGCTTGTTTTGACGTTTCAAAATTTTCAATGAGCTTTAGATCATGATCATTTAGAGCATAACATATAATTTTGAAACCAATTTTATTCCAATTTTGAGAATCAATTTCGTCCCTACTCCAATTTTCAAGAGGTTTTGCAAAAAGATTTTCATCTTAATTTTCTAGTAAAGAAACTTGATGTTCTCCAACCTTGGGGGTTTTTGAACACAAGTAGGTTCACAACAAGAATTTGTGGTCACAACAAAAGCAGTGAAATTTCCCTCTTCATTGTCAGAATCATTTTCGTGAGAGGTATTATTCTCCTCATCACTATCACTCAAAGTTTTATGAGCTTTGTTTTGATTCCTTCTCTTTTCAGGACACTCTGCAGCCCTATGACCAGGTTTGTGACAATTGAAACATTCTTTTCCAGTTTTTGAATTCCGATTGTCAACTTTTGATGATGATATGCCTTGACCTTTGTCAAACCTTTTATTTTGATTTGAAAAACCTTGTTTAGCCTTAAGATATTTTTTGTACTGTTTAACAAAAAGTGCAAGCTCATCATCATTCACATCAAGAACATTTTCATGTGATTTAAATTCTTCCTTCATTGAAGATAAAGCAATACCTTTATTTTTGCTTTTTGAATCTTTCAGATTCATTTCAAATGTTTGAATGGAGCCAACCAATTCATCCACTCGAATTGAAACTATGTCTTTGCTTTCTTTAATGACAATGATTTTAGGTTGAAAACGATCAGGAAGAGATCTTAAAATCTTTTTAACAACTTGAAAATCAGGAATTCTTTCACCAAGATTAAATGAAGTATTAACAATATCACTCAACTTAACATAAAACTCAGAGAATGTCTCATTTTCTTCCATACAAATTCTTTCAAATTGAGACGTAAGCATTTGAAGTTTAGAATTCTTTACCAAAGTTGTACCTTCATGGGTTATCTTTAAGATATCCCAGGCTTCTTTGGAAGTTTCACACATCATGATTCTACGATACTCACTAGCAGTTAAGGCATTACAAATAGCATTCAGACCCCTACTATTCCAACTAGTTTTTTCTAATTCTTCATTTTCCCATTGATCAGCAGGTTTATGTATAGTATCCTCTCCAACTTTCATGGTGGGAGGATTCCAACCTCGCTCAACAGTGACCCACACTCTCTCATCTAGAAACTTCAGAAATATTCTCATCCTAGCCTTCCAATAGGCATAATTTGATCCATCAAACTTTGGTGGACGTGTAACCGAATTTCCTTCTTCCATTGAAGAATGAAATTATGATCTAGGGACAATATCACCTAGGTGTTAGCCTATTCCAGTGATTTAGGCTCTGATACCAATTGAAAAACCTAATCCCTTTTAGATCACAAGTATTTCACACTTTCAAAAACAAATCACATATGTTTGTAAATCAATCACAATCGACAAACATATTTCATATTGTAAAATGAACACCAAACAACATGTAAATAGAAAACACAAGAGGAATCCACTATCAAGAAGGATCCATGAACACAAGTATCATTCCACCCTTTTTGATAGCTAGAAATTATATCGCGATGTATCAAACGAACACAAGATATACGTGGAAACCCTTTCGGGAGAAAACCACGGGAGAACAAGAGCAATCCACTATGAAAGAAGGGTTACAGAGATTATACCATACACTCGATCTCACCAACCCTTGGCCTAGTGTACTAAGATCTCTTCAACTCATTCCGACGAGTCCTCCTTCTTCAAAGCTTGCTCAACAACTAAATCCATTAGCCTCACTCTTGATGCGTTCATCCAAGAGCGATGAGAAAGTTCATATCTCCATAGAAGATTCTCACTAAAGATGTTTAAATCTGGTTTCCAAGGTTTCTAAAGAAATCTAAGAACACTCCATTTAATCTCAAAGGATATTCAGGTTGAATCTCACCAAAGAGGAAAGAACCAAAGGTTCAAAACATGAAGGTAATGATTAGGGCTCAAAATAGGAACATTCTCTAGTGGCTAAGATCACCAGAATCTCAAGTGACCTAATGCTTATATAGTGGGTTAAGTGACCAATTAGAAATCAGGATAAAAAGTGAAGGAAATTAGGGTTTTCTCGAAGTTGGAGCGATCCAGGCATAGCTTGGATCGATCTAGCTTGGTATAATCATCAAACACAACTTCTGTAGTTGATTTAAATTTAAATTGGATCGATCCAGCCATAGCTTGGATCGATCCAGCTTGATATAATTTTCTACAAAGCTTCTGTGGTTGAGAACAATTGAAATTGGATCGATCCAGGACATCCTTGGATCGATCCATGTACTTTGAAAATGTACATTTGAGTCTTTTAAAACATGACATGGTCAATAACGAGAGATGTACAAAGTTCTAACCACCTAGGCTCAACCCTTAGGTCACTAAGTCACTTACCATCCTAATCCATGGTGAGATAAGAGCTTTGAGCGCGGCTTAACTTGTGATCATTAGTACACATATATAAAATTACAACCCAAACCAAGTTTTGAAACCAAAACAAGCCACCACTCAACTCAAAACCTGACAATCCCCCCCTTTGGCAGTTTCGTGACAAAACTAAAACATAAAAACAAAAGAAAAGGTAAATGAATCTAAGAAACCTTGAAACAAGATTCATTCCCCCTCACTTGTACAAAAACATAAACAAAATATATTCAAAAATGAACATGACTGAAGGATCATAGACTTCACAACCATCTTGACCTGTTGAACCTGCACACACTTCACAAACTACCTTATGCAGTATAAAGCGAACTGAATAAAAGATACAGTAGAATATTGATTAATCATATGGGATATATCAATCGGAAACAATGCTACAGAACATTTATAAAACAAAACACCATTGTATTGATAATCAGTAAGAGTTCAACATCAGTTACTTACAAAGAGTTCAGCAGTCCATAGACATCCAATCAACATTAACAATCAGCCACTATTCAAAAGAAGACAAATTTAAATAACCACAATAACCACTACCCAAAAAGTCAAATAGGCACTTCCCCTAAGTCTATGCATAACTAACAAAAACTCAAAAACTCTCCCCCTTTTTGTCACAAATGGACAAAGGGATTACCAAGTGGATGGATCAAATCCAGTACCACTGTCGTCCAGAGGAGGAGAAAACGGTGCAGTATCTCCCGAGCCTGTAGGAGCAGCAGAGGAACCACCCGCAACACTGGAATGTTGACTGGTGATGAGAGAAATGAGATGATCAATCTTCGTATCAGTGCGATCTTGACGGAGTTCCAAGGCAGTTATATGCTGATGAAGACTAGCAATGGTCATGGGATAGATGACAGGAGCAGGAGGAGGAGCATCAGCAGCTTCCTCATGAGGTGCATCACCCTCAGAATCACTCCCTTGTGCAGAGGTGTGGCCACGACTGCGATTAATG
>JAESVK010000050.1:0-33471 GCA_017140935.1 Hamamelis virginiana | reverse complement strand
ATATATATATATATATATATATATATATATATATATATATATATATCATCGAGAATGAATTTGTATGATGCATTTAGGTCAAAATATGTCATTTTGATGATATGATTTTAATTGCGATGACTGTTACTCTTCATGATTTTGAAATGTCTTCTTCCGTTTATGCAATTTCTACTGCTTCACTATAAATGATATACTCTTCTAGTGTTGATTCTATGTCTCTTCTTTGTAATTCCATAGCTCTAATATTATGTAATTATCATTTGCAATACTTATTATCATTTGGATTATGTATTACTTGAATTTTATTTCTTAATAATTTATATAATCTGAGCGATAGATAAATAATGCCAGAGCTTTGGAACTACAAAGAAGGGATGGGACATCTATTGAATTTTCTGGATTTCAATTCAGACCAGTTTTAGTGTAAAAATTCTAACTAAATGTAGAAAAATCATTTTTGAGCGTGGTTTGTTGGAATGATTTCCAAACTTCTAGATTTGTTTCTAATGAAAATTTTATGAAGAAAAGACACAATTTACTATTTTTCTTTGATTTTAGAAGTGGCTGTCATGCAACATGTAATTGTTCTGTTTTTGTGTTCCAACTTGGATTTAAATTCGAAGTGTGTTCCTCTTACCCTAAAATTATGAAATTTTATGGGGATGTTTATACATAAATCTAGTTTCTACCTGTAAAATTTCACAGGTTAATTCGAAGAGATGAATTTTTAAAAATTAAAACACTATTGCTGGGTTAAACAAATTTATGTATTTCCAGCTTTTTGTTCTGATATGCTTTTTATACTAAATGATGATTTAGCGCAAGAAAATACTTTTCCCTTGAAGTACTTTGAGTATATTTTTCCAATGAACTATGTCGGCAAGAGAAGGGGTTTATTTTTTTTTTGGGCACCGATTATGTGGGACATATATATATATATATTAATTGTGTTGATAATTCAAGTATGTGGGATAATTGAATTGGAGTTTTTTGGGCACCTAAGGGTACTCAAACAAGTCTATTGAGACATCTATGAAAAAAATGGATACTGTGGACTTAAGGTAAACTCTGAGAATGGATATACTGCTTAGGGGACTGTGTTGACCTATGTGGTTAGTGTATGAGAATACATGAACAAAATTTGCAATAATATTTTATTATTTTGTTACATTATGAACTGCGAGGTGATTATTTTGATTTTTTTGAATTCAAGCATGAGATATTAGTAAAGCTTATAATATGTTGTTACAGTTTATTATGAATAACATGATATATACATGGAGTATGTTAATTGTTATGCATAAAATATATGCATGTGATATGTACCATACTAATTGCACAATAAATTGGCATATGGCATGTGGCTGGATGTTCTGAGAGTGGAAGTGACCGGGCTTATAAGTAAATTCCATACATCTCCTAGTAACAATGCGTTTTGAGAAAGTAAAACCGTGTGCTTATCACGTGTACATGCGTGTATGGGCGCGCATGTTGAGCTTGCAGGTAAAGAGGACAATATTGTTACTTAGAGAGGTGCGAGGCGTTACAGTGGCACAGTTACATGTGGTGGCTCAAGTTGAGTAAGCAGAATGATTTATATGCATATCACCGATATAACTGTTGATATGAGATATAAGCTTGAGTTGATATGCCATGAAATGTATGCATGAATTGTTATATATGAAATATTGATATGAGATGTATGCCATCTGCATCGCATGAAATAATTGCATCTGGCATGAAACACAGTTACATGAGAGATATAGGGCATAGAAAATCATATGCATTCATGATTATTTTTATAACTGTGGAAACAAGGTGTTGAGATACCACCGATGTACAAAAGATCTTGGAAACAGTTAGTGCACTAATATATCACCTTGCTAAAAACAACAAGTAAATCCTCCCTTCTGTGAGTACGGTCGCGGTAGGTCCTATAAAGGTGGGGACTGAGTGATATACATCCTAAAAAGGTATGGATGATGTTGTGGTGAATGTTAGATATGTGCCCTAAAACCAATTGTTCTGTTGAGTTTAGGGTTTTATATTTCATTATTATATCTTGTATGGATCTTTATTCATTTATGATATGGCTATTTTTATCATGTAAACTTGTGTTTTATTACTGTTCATGATAAAGTCCTTGGGTAGTATGATAGAGAGTTATATCTCAAGTGTTGAGATAGAGAGACTTATAACTCTCAAGTACTTCTATCCTAAACTGGTTCCTGATCATAGGTTTGTATATTTGGACAATTATAAACCGTTAAGATTAGCTCAGGTTTTACTAGCTCCATGGGAGGATGGTGAGTCTCGAACCATCTGTGTAGAGACACTATAGTAAACCTGTGGGTGCTTGTTAGAGAACAGGTACACTGAACGTGACCAATTTGAGTACAGCTTATGGAATTCTATTTGTATGTCAAAGGCTGCTCATGTGTATAGTCACAGTTGTAATCCTTAGACTTGAGACACCACATGTTATCTTATATATGAATTGCTAAAGTTTGATAGTATCTCGTACACCCTTAATCATAAGGATGTAATCGGTGCTCATTGGCTCTAGTGAGTTATGTATGAAGATAGGTGAGTGTGCAATAGAGGATCACCACCCTTAATAAGAAAGGGCGAATGTCTTAGTTAGTTCACAGTTACTATCTCAATGGAGTCTTTGGCCAAAGCAGAAGGTTGCCAAGAAAAGTGTTTCAAGGGCATACCTAATTGAGATTATAATCTGGTGAATTAGTAACGCATGATTAAGTTAGGGTTTGACATGAATCCATACCCAACTAACTTAATTGAGACATTGTTTGGTGAGGGATTATTTATAGCACGAAGGGTTCATTTACATGTTCGTATATTCACCCACACCTAGGGTACGTCATGACATATTGCTAGATGTCACTCATGACTAGTGAAGGCCTAATGATAAGGGTTATCATTGAGGGCAAAATTGGAATTGTTCCAATAGAACCTAAAAATAGAAAGTTTCTATTTTGGGCGACATTGAGATGTCCCCTGCCACTACTAGGTTGGGATGAACCCAATGGGTCACACACATAAGAACATAAGTGAGGTTGTTAAACTTGTGAGAGGGTTACATTCTAATTGATATATGTTTGGTTTTAATTAATTAAGGGTTAATTAATTAATAACTAAAAGGATATCTAATTCAAGAATGAGGATAACCTAAACGGGGTTTATGGTCATGCTAGCACTAGTAACCAAACACCCTAAGAAGAGGAGGGGCTTATTTAAAGAGAGTGAACCCTAGCTTTTTAGCAAGCAAGCATCACTTTCTCTCTCTCTTATATTGCCGCCCCTCTCTCTCTCTCCCTCTCCATGCTTGTCTTTTTCAAGGGTTGAAAAAATTCAAGAAGGATTAGCGACTCTTGTGTTCGTGTGGACGTTCATTGGAGGCCACCATACTTTTGGGGCTCGAGGATTGAGCGAGGACGATCATCAAAGGAAGAGAATATCACGAAGGAACAAATCAATGTAAGCTTTACTTTATTGATTTTAATTTAAAGTTGATTCGATTCATCGATTAAGTGATTTCATGGTTGAATACAAAGGAAAAATTTTTTAAAACCTACCTTCCGCTGCATTCCTTGTTCGTATTCTTTCAGTGAAATGGTGAACCCTAAAATAAGGTTACCATCAAAGTATTAATATCTGTTTTGCAGGGAAGACGGAATAGAGGAGATGGCAGATATGACTGCATGAGCATTGTATCGTATATCTGTTATATGCATAAAACATGTAAGTAGTGTGAGGTCACTTCCTATTAAAATGTGAGGGATATATCCTGTAATATATAAATGAATACAGATATTATGACCTTACTATGTGATGTTTAGTTGATGATGAAACTTGCTGATAGATTTGAGAATCATGACGTTTCTTTTAAAAGCGTCATGTAATATTTGAGGTTTACGAACCTTACTGAGCAATAGTGGTTTTGCTCAACCCATTTCTTCCCCCCACAGGACCATCAAACTAGTAACTTAGAATGAGGATTTTGGATTTTTGGGATTTTCTGAAGATGATCATGACATTGTTTCTCTTTCTCATGTGTGAACACTCCTTTTGGGTTTGTAATATGAGATTTTGTTTTGGGTACACTACGGGACTGTACTCATGATACATACTAGTACTCAGTGCTGTCTTTACCTTTTGGGATGTTGTAATTATTTAAATTTCCGCACTTATGTATTTTGTAAATCTGTTTTAACTTGCAATGGAATTATCCAAAGATAAGGACTTAGTGTTTTATGTCACCGTAGCACTTCGACATAAGGGTTACCTTGTGAGGGGTGTGATAGTATCCAATGATAAAAACTACCACAATTTTTCATAATTTATATTTTAGAAATCGACTGTCAGATATTGTGATTTTTGACATGCATGTTATGCATATGAAAAATATTTAATCTAACGGTTGGTTTTTAAATATATATATATATATATATCACATTGACTTAAAATCCAAATTCACATATAATTAAGTTTAAATGTGTACCTGCTCAAAAAAAAGAAAAGAAAAGAAAATTACTCTACAAAATAACTCACTCAAAAAAATCAAAATAAAAACTTAAAATTGTTAGATAGACACATTTCACATTGGGATGTCAATGTATAACCCTCCCCACCTTGCCTTTATTGGAAAGGATTTGAAAATCCTATAGGGTTTGGGACGGGAATGGAATATGACTTCTCCGCTCTGCTCCGCCCCAAATATATATATATATATATTGATGATGCAGATATCAACAGATGTCGAGCACCTTGACTTCAAGCTTGCACAGAAAACAAAATCAATGTGGCCGGACTTTGTCCGGTGGTAACCCTCTGACGATCAAGTTATTATTTATGTTAACTAGACAAGATAATCAAAGAGTTTTTGGACAGGAAATTGCGTTCCTATTGTATTGTTCGTCTTCTCTTTATATAGTAAGTATGGGTTGCTGTCAAAAGCTTATTCCTCTTTTGGATTATAGTTAATTGGGCTGATTCTCATATGATGTTGCTGATTTCATGCGTAACGGACATTGCCAGCTTTTGTCATTGACTTTCCAATTGTGATCTTCGTCTTCAAGCTGATGCATCATTCTCGTATTTATGTTGATCATCAGTCTTCGTATCTCAATCCTCGATTGATATAATCTTCCCTATCAGGATTCCCTTATTTTTTTAGTTTAACTGAGGTTGAACAGGAAAATACTTGGTTAGATACCGATGAGATATGAAGCGGTTACGTGTCAAGGCAGTTATGGGCCATTATTGCTTGTCTCGAAAAAAGAATAGCGGCGTTTCGGATTTTGAAACGGAAATGATGTTTGGCACACCCGAATTAAATATGGTGAGGAATTTGAAAAAATGTGAGTCTTTTCAAATTCTAACCGCTCGATGGCTGCCATATGGCTTGATCTTAACCTTTCCCGTCCCTTATATGAACCCGTTTCTTCCTCTTTCCACCATTTTTGCTCAAAAACTTCTTCCGGAACTGTTGTCTTCTCTTTTTAGTCTCCATTGCCACTATGCTTCCAAGATTTTGGAAAAACTTGGTGTTCATCCTCTTCTCTGCTTGTGGTCTACTCGTTTCGTCTCTTTGAGGTACTTCTTTACTTTTGTTTTGCTATTTTACCATTTGCTTTTCTTCAAACTTTGCTATTTTTTGCATTTTCTTGCCATTTGTTGAGTTTTCCTGCATTTCATTTTCCTATCCCCCTTCACCTGTAAAATGAAACGCCAACGCCATTTAATTTTATAGAGTCTTAGTTTGGAGGATGAAGTTTCTTCTAGTATTGTTGATAGAGTCACCCCTTGTAATGTGGACGAGGAAGTTATATCCTCCATGGATAGCCCCCATCTTCCTCCACCCTTATCTGATATTCCTAGAGAGGATTTAGGTGATCAACCTTTAGATGGAGATGTTGATGTTGAGGACGAGATGGATATTGAATCTCAGCCTTACAACGTTGTAGCTGATCAGGTCTTGTGCACTGTTGACCAGAAACATTTCTCTTCCTACCGAACAAAATTTGGTCTTCCTCAATCTGTTCATATTCGTATCCCTACTGAATATGATTGTGCCAGTAGTCCCCGTCCAGGAGAGGTTGTCTTTTATGAACACTTTTTCGACGTTGGGTTTAGAGTTCCTTTACAACCAATTGTTAGGCGTCTTTTGTCCAACCTTAAGCTCTGCCCAACTCAACTTACCCCTAATTGCTGGAGGGATATTCTGGCAGCCATTATCTTATGGCGGTTACAAGGTTGGAAAGTGTCGAGCTCTTATATTGTGTGTCCTCGAGGAATAGTCCTAACCCTCACAGCGATTAGGTTTATTTTGGTCGAGAACTGGCCGAAAACTCATTTTTGGAAATCCTTCCTCGGTCCATAACTGGAAAGGAAGATTCGTTTTTCTGAGTGGTGGATGGGAGTTTTGTTAGAGGTATGCCCTAAAACCAATCCTGAAGTGCATATCTATTTCATATTAGGATAAGAAGGTACTACTTATCGTCTGTATATTCAATTGTATATACGATAATGTCCATGAATAAATGATAAGAGAAATATGTATCTCAAGTTTGTTGAGATATGAAGACTCATATTTCTCATACACATTTATTCTAAAAGTGTTCTTGCTCATAGGTTTATTAAAGAGGACATTTATTAAACCGACAAGAGTAGCACAGATTTAAACTAACTCCAATGGGAGGATAGGTAGTCTTTCCTATCAGTGTAGTGACACTTAGGTTAATCTGTGGGTGCATATTAGAGAATATGTACACTGAACATGATCTACTAGAATATTCCTATGGATATTAAGTTAAAGGAATATTCTTATGTTACATCCATTTGGTAATCCTAAGACCTGAGACACCATGGATGTCTTATGCCTGAGTTGTTAGGGTTTGATAGTGTTTTATACAGCCTTGATCTTAAGGTTGTAGTCAGCACTCATTGGCTCTAATAAGTCTTGCATGAAGGCATATGAGTGGTCAATAAGGAATCATCACTCTCAGTATTATGAGAGAGAATGTCAGGGTCAATTCTCAAATATAACTCTCAATGTGAATCTCTGGCCAGAGTGATAGATGAAATATGAAAGGGTTTCATAGAGTTCATCTTCTTGAGATTATAATTTGAAGAACATATGACAAGAAAGTTAAGATAGGGTTTTGACTTATATCCATACCCTAAATATCTTAACTGTGACATTAGGGGATGAAGGATTAAGTAACAAGAAGGGTTCACATAGTTCTGCTATTCACCCAAACCTAGGGCATGTCATGACACATTGCTAGACGTCACTCATGACCAGTGAAAGCCTATTGATAAGTGTTATCAATGAGGGCATAATTGGAATAGTTTCAATTAAACCTTTAAATAGAAAGTTTCTATTTTAGGAGACATGGAGATGTCCCTAGTCACTGCTAGGTTGGGGTGAACCCAATGGGTCACACACAAACAAAGAACATAAGAGAGTCTCTTGAATTAAAGAGAGAAGGGAATTTCCTAAAACTAATTCCAATAATTAAGTTATATATTAATTAGTAATATATAAAAGGAATTAAGTTACTTTTGGAAATAAGTATTACATAGAAACCCTAGGGGTTTTCTATAAATACTAGAGCTTGTGACATGCTAGCACTAAGCCTCCATCCTCACTTTAGAGAAAAAGTTTCTCTCCCTCTCTCAAGCTTGATTCTTCCATTGTTGAGAAGCTTCAAGGATTCAAGCAGTTTTGTGTTCGTGTGGACTTCGTTGGAGACTTCATCCATTTGAAGTTCGAGATCAACAATCGCAAATCGAAAGGCTAATCAAGTAAGTATTATTTATGTTTGATAAATATATATGCTTGTTTTGTAAATCATATGTCCCTATGCTTGTACGATCATGGTTAGGATATTCGATGATGGAATCATCTTTATTAAAATTTTTATTTTGTCTTCTGCTGCGATTCCATGTATTTCGAATGATTCCTTTCAAGTTTGCCCCTGGAGAGGCTCGTGATGTCTTCGTTCCTACGATCTGGGCTCCCCCAGGTGTCTATTTTTTCTTTGATTAGTTGTTCTTCGTTTGGTTCCCAATTTTATTCCTTTGAAAACTTTATTTGGTTAACTTCTTCCTTTTCCTGAAGAATTTAAGCATTTTCGGAAAAATCCTACATTATCCGAGGAGGCTCAGAAGAGAGTGAAAACAATTTTGAACCTTAAAGATCGGTGGAGAAGCCATCTTTTGTAGCCGCCATTACTGTCTGAGTTCTACTATACCCGGCAGTTAAGAGAAGCAATTGCTGCCGACCCTCTTCGGTCAATTCCTGGGGAATCCGAGGAATTGTCTGCAGCCGAAGAAATGGCTCCAAAATAGAGTTATAAGGCACTTTGGAAAAAAACACAGGCGAAGATGTCGAAGGCTAAAGTTGGTAGTTCGTCCTCCCTTCCTCCTCCTTCTTCGAAAAAGGCGAGGATCGAGTCTTCTGGGGTGCTGCCTTCTCCTCATCCTGAGGTTTTTCCTCCTCCTATTTCCTCTGAGGTCTGTAAGGACTCGATTCCGATTGATTCCCCTGCTCCAGCGGCGGATAAGGGGAAGGCGATTGCTCAACCTCAGCTCCCGGCCATTGTTCCGGACCCATCGCATGAAGATTCTGCCCTTAAAAATATGGATGTGGCTTATAAGGCAGTTCACTTTTTCTTGCTCCTTGAGGACAGAAAGTACGTGACTTCCTCGACCTCGGACAAGCTGGGTCTTGAAGCTGTTCATCATATGGTAAAGGTAAATATGTGTCCCTGTTTTTCTACTATTGGTTGGTACAATTGCTTTACTAATTTCTCTTTTCTTTGGAACTCGGGCTGCTATCCTCAGCTTTGGTACAGTGACAAGCTATACTCAGTGATAAAGAAGAATCACTCCTTAGCTGAGCTCCTAAAAAAAAAGATGATGAACTTCAAAAAAAGGACGATGACATTTATTCATTGAGGAAATAGCTTGAGGAAGAACTCCCTGCTCTGAGGAACAAGGTTGCTGAACTTCAAGCGAGTTGGGAGAAAGATGTTGAGGTTCTGAAGGAGAAGGATTCAACGATTTATAATTTGACTAAGGAGGTGTCTGCAACTACAAACCGGTGTTCTGGGCTAAAGAGGGCTGTGAAAGAAGCTGAGGATATGGCTGAGGGTTGTAGGAATGATGCCGTGTCTCAATTTGGGGCTGGTTTCAATTCCTACCGTGCTGCAGCAAAGAAAAAATTTCCTGAGTTTGATTTTGCTGACCTCGAGGATTACGACGACGAATAAGAATGTGAAGATAATCCTCCCCTTCTGAAGCCGATAGAGAAGATAATCCTTTGCCTTCGAAAGCTGATCTGGCACCTCCTGGAGCCTGAAGACTTTCTCCCGATAAGCATATCTCCTCTCACCGAACCACCACAACTTTCTGGCCGTTCAGCAGCTCTTCTTTACAGTATAGTTTTGACTTAGGATTTCTACCGAAGAACCACACTTAGGATATTTTGTAAATCAGTAAATCGATCCGATGATGTAATTTTTTTTTTTTTGAGAATATCATTGAACGATATTTCTTTCGTATAATATCCGATGGTGTCAATTTTATCGTTTATTTCACTTTTTGGCTAATGCTTACATCATCATCTTTTTGATATTTAGATGTGTACATCGTCATCTCTATGATGCTCAGATGTTTTAAGGTTTTCAAGAGACTACTAACCTCCATTTTATGTGGTCGGTCATTTATAGTCTTCTTGTCTTAGTCGCATTGTGCTCGGCTCCTTTGAGGTTGACTTCTCAAAGGCCTTAGCTCTCAATGTTTCATCTTTTTTTGCCGTAGACTTTTACTTAGTACTTTTCTGCAAAAAAAAAAAGAGTTGCTTTTAGATCTGCAAGAATCTAATATAGAATAGACATAATACTTTTAGATAATTCTATTGAGTAAAAATAAAATTTTATTAACAATTCTCCAGAAGAAACAACTTCATTGGTAATATTTCTTTAAGTGCTCCGTGTTCCATGTGTTTAGCAGCTTTCTTCCTCCCAAATCTTCCAAAATGTAAGTGTTCTCCTTTACTTGTCCAATGACTCTATAAGGTCCCTCCCAATTGACCCCTAACTTTCATGTTCCTTGCTCTCGGGTCGCTTCCCTTATTTTCCTGAGGACGAAATCTCCGATTCCTAAATTCCGAGGACGAACATTTCGGTCGTAATTCTTTTTCATTTGTTGTTGGTAGGCCAAAATCTTTAATCGTACCCTATCTCTCCTTTCATCTATTAAGTCTAGGTTCAGGCACAGCTCCTCTGCATTCTGATTTGGATCGAAAGTTTCCACCCTAGGAGGTTGTAGGTCGATCTCAACTGGGGCAACGGCTTCGGCTCTAAAAGTCAATGAGAATGGAGTTTCTCCGGTTGCTCGCCGAGGCGTAGTGTGATATGCCCACAGTATACTAGGAAGTTCCTCGACCCACTTTCCTTTTGTTTTGTCCAGCTTCGTCTGCTTCTTTTTTCTCCTCGGGCAACATTTTTTCCTCAATGTATTTTCGGATAGGGTCCATCCATGTGATCGAATTATCAACCACTATTATATCTGCTTCTTCCACGCTTGATTTTCTGAGGACTTCCATTGTGATAATCCTTGAATCGTCTACTTCCAGGGATGAGGCTAAATTGGCGAGTGTGTGCTCTTCTTTGTTTGATTCCCTCGGTACTTGTACGATTTCAATTTCAACGAAATAAGATAGGAGACCTCTTACTTTGGAAACATACTTTATCATCTTTGGTTCCTTTGCTTCGTACTCCCCTTTTATCTGATGTACTACCAACTGAGAATCACTGTGGATACGTAGAGACTGTGCTCCCATTGCTTTTGCTAACCTCAGTCCAACAAGAAGTGCTTCATATTCTGCCTCATTGTTCGTAACATGAAAAGAGATTTTCAATGCATGTTCCACCATCATTTCTTCGGGCATTTTCAGTACTATCCCTATTCTCTTTCCTCGGTTATTGGCCGCACCATCGACGTACAAATCCTAAAACACCTTCTTTTTCTCGGCTTGCTCGATTTGTACTTCTTTTGGTCTTGTTAATTATGCGATGAAGTCAACCACTGCTTGCCCTTTTATTTCTATTTTTGGATTATAATCTATATCAAATTCGTTCAGCTCCACCGTCCAGGTTAACAATCGTCCCGATGTACTCGGCCTGTGCAAAATGGATCGCATCAGATAATTTGTAAGGACGATGATCGGATGGGCTTGGAAATATGGTCTGAGTCTCCTTGCTGATACAACGAGTGATAATGCTATCTTCTCTGCCTCCGAATAATGAGTTTCTGCATCTAATAGTACCTTATTTATATAATAAACTGGTTTTTACGATCCTTCTTCTTCGCGGATTAAAGCTTAACTCACAGCAGTTGGAGAGACTGCCAGATATAGGTATAATGGTTCTCCTACCAGGGGTTTTGACAACATTGGTATTAAATCGAGGTATTCCTTCAATTCTTTAAATGCTTTTTCACATTTTTCCTTCCACTGGAACTTCTGTGCTCCCCTAAGAATTTTAAAGAAATGTAGGCTTCTATCCGAGGCCTTTGAGATGAAATGGTTTAGCACAACTATCCTTCCTATCAAGCGCTGTACATCTTTTACTGACTTTGGAGAACTTATGTCGATTAAAGCTTTGATTTGGTTGGGATTGGCTTCTATACCTCTCTTGGTCACCATGAAGACGAGGAACTATCCCGAACCTACTCCGAAGACACACTTGTTTGGGTTAAGCTTCATCTACACTTTCCTCGTAAAAAAACACTCCCTAAGATGTTGAACATGATCTTTTGATTTAAGGTTTTTCACCAGCATGTCGTCAATATAAACCTCCATAGTTTTACCGAGAAGTTCTTCAAAGATCTTGTTTACTAGTAGCTGATATGTCACCCTTGCATTTTTCAATCCAAATGGCATTACAACATAACAGTACATACTTTGTCTAGTAATGAAGACGGTTTTTTCCTGGTCGTTTGGGTGCATTGGTATTTGATTTTACCCTGAATATGCATCCATGAAGCTTAACAATTCATGTCCGATAGTGGCTTTAACGAGTTGATCTATTCGAGGTAAATGAAAGCTGTCTTTTGGGAATGCTTTATTTAGATCAGTGAAGTTAATACACATTCTCCACTTTCCGTTCTTCTTTTTTACGACAACTGGATTGGCCAACCATTTTGGATAATTCACATCTCTAATAAATCCAGCTTCCAAAAGATTTTTTACTTCGTCATCAATACCCCGATGTCTTTCTTTGACAAAAGTTCTCCTTTTTTGTTTCACTGGACGGTAATCTGGATCAATGTTCAACTTATGCTGTGAAATAGAAGGTGGGATCCCAGGCATTTCATAGTGTGACCAAGTAAACAAATCATAATTTTCTTTCAATAAACTGATTATCTGCTCCCTTTGTTCTCCCTGTAAATTTGCCCCGATCTGTGCTGTCATTTCTTTTATCATAGAGTGAATCTGTATTTTCACTATTTCCTCAGCCAGTTTTCCATCAGTCACTTTTAGCTCTCTTTCCACAAACTCTTTCTTTTCTTCTGAATTGGATGACATTATCTAGCTGGTTGTGGAAGATCGCCCTCCTATGATTGCTATGAGTTGGACGTCTCGTTCAGGGCTGTAGAGTAACAGGCTCAGGTTGCTCCTTGATCACCTCTAATTGTTCCTATTTTTCCCGTGAACAAAAGAAATTTTAGCGCCAAATGATAAGTCGATGCCACTGCCTTCCATTGACTGAGCGTTGGCTTACTAATTATTGTATTGTAAGCTGTCAAACAATCAACGACAAGAAAATTAATTATAGTTGTACTTGTGTTCAATAATTCTCTGATGGTTGCTGGAAGGGTCACCCATTCCAATGCTTCTACCGACGCCCCTATGAAGCCAATAAGTGTTCCAGTAGTGGGTCTAAGGATGGATTTATCCAACTTCATTCTATCAAATGCCTGCTTAAAAAGAATATCGATTGAGCTTCATGTATCCACTAATATTCTTCGAATTGGATGATTGACAATAGTTACTGAAATCACTAAGGCATCGTCATGTGGCATATGAAGTCCTGGCAAATCATCTTCAGAAAAACTGATGATAGGGTCTCTGGTCGTTTTTTCTACGACCGTTACCTTCCTCGGGGGACTTCTCATAGCTTCTCTAGTATGTGCTCGTCGGGAAGATTTCGTCTCCCCTTGAATTGTTAACTCATCGTGTATCACATTTATTTTAGCTCCTGTCGGTCGATTTGTGTGCCGAGGCTTTTCTATTCTCTTATCGGGCTCAATACGCTCTCTTCTATTCTACAAAAATTCATTCAAGTGCCCCTTTCTGATTAGTTATTCTACTTTATTTCTCAGATATGCGAATTTATCGGTAGTATGTCTGATGTCTTAATGAAATTCGCAATACCTTCGGTTATCTCGATACCCAAGGTTGGAAGTCATCCATTTAAGCCATCAGATTAACCCCTTCCGTTTAATCTCGAGGAAAACCTCGCTTACTGGTACGGAAGTGGTGTATATTCTCCAAACCGATGATGCTTGTTGAACCTGTCTTGTCTTGGTTCCTTATTCTTTTCATCGGGTTTTGATCGCGGTTCATTTTTGTCTGTTTTAACCCGATCTCTTCTTTTCTTGCTCTCTTCTCTTTCTTTCTCATTCCTTGCATTTGTCATCTCCTCTACTACTGAGTGTTTATCGGCTCTAGCTAAAAAGGTTGCCAGTGTTGCAGGGGGTTCTTAGTCAACGAATAAAATAGTCGCCTTGCCCGGAGTCCATTAGTGAGTGTCGACATGGCGGTTTTCTCATCTAGCCCGTCTACTTTATGAGTCTCTGCTATGAACCGTTGCAAGTACTTGTTCAAGGTTTCTTCTTTTCCCTATTTTAAGCTGAGGAGATGTGCAACGGTCTTCTTCCTCCTCCGATTTTTAATATAATGAGCGACGAAGGCTTCACTGAGTTGTTTGAAACTATGAATAGTCTGAAAGGTTGTAATGAACATAGATTCGCAGCAGAAGACGAACGATAAAATTTTTTATTGATTTGAATCCAACCATCACAATCAAACAAGGAACGAACACAAGCATAGAACCATGAGTATATAAAACAAGAATACATATTTAACAAATTAAATACATTTACTTGATTGCCTTTGATGTAACTTCGAATCGAGCTTAAAAAAGGATGAAGCCTCCAAGGTATCCACACAGGCACAAGAGCTCAAGAACCCTAGCTACTTGACAACACTTTGCAAGAAACTAGCTTGGAGAGGGAGTGGGATTTCGGCTATGGGGGAGAGAATGCTCTAAGGAATTCGGCCTTTAGGGTTTCTCCTCTTCTATTAGCCTCCATTTAAGTGATGATAGGTTGCTTAGTGTTAGCTTGACTCATCATCCCCTATTTATAGAAAATATTCCTCTTATTTATGATTTGACCCCTCATTTATTAACAATTAATAACAATGACCAAATTAACAATAAATAGGAATATTCTCCTCTCACAAATTCAAAAGACTCACTTATGCCTTTATTGTGTGTGACCATTTGGGTTCACTCCAACTTAGTAGTGGACAGGGACATCTCCATGTCTCAAAAAATAGAAACTTTCTATTTATGGTTCAATTGGAACAATTCCAATTTTGCCCTCATTGATAACACTTTATCAATAAGCTTTCACTAGTCATGAGTGACATCTAGTAATATGTCATGACGTACCCTAGGTGTGGGTGAATAGCAGAACTAAATCAACCCTTCATGTTACTTAATTCTTCATCCCCTAATGTCATTGTTAAGATAATTAGGTATGGTTATAAGTCAAACCCCTATCTTAACAACTTGTTATATGTTCCACAAAATATAATCTCAATAAGATGAACCCGATGAAACTCTTTCACAGTTCACCTATCACTCTGGCCAGAGATTCAAAATGAGAATTATCTTTGTAAACAAACCTTGACATTTTCTCTTATGAAAGTGAGAGTGATGATTCCTTCTTGCACACTCATTTATCGTCATGCATAACTCACTAGAGCCAATGAGTACCGATTACATCCTTATGGTTAAAGATGTATGAGATACTATCAAACTCTAACAACCTATGCACAAGACAACTATGGTGTCTCAGGTCTAAGGATTACCAAATAAAAGGACGTAACATAAGAATATTCTTTTGACTTAAACTCTATAAGAATATTCTGGCAGATCATGTTCAGTGTACATATTCTCTAATATGCACCCACAGATTAACTATAGTGTCACTACACAGATAGGAAAGACTACCGATCCTCCCATTGGACCCAGTTTAAATCTGTGATACTCTTAGTGGTTTATAAATGTCCACTTTAATAAACCTATGAGTAGGAACTTCTTTAGATTAAATGTGTATGAGAAATAAAAGTCTTCATATCTCAACAACTTGAGATATATATATTTCTCTTATCATTTATTGATGGACATAATCATATACATTTTCAAATATATGAGAGAAGTTATACATTCTAATAAATATAATATGAAATTGATATGCTCTTTAGGATTGGTTTTAGACCACATCTCTAACATAGTGCCCGGCCTCAGACTCTTGAACCAATCCCTCGCCGTCTTTTTTAACGTAATTGGGAACGCTTTACACATAATAGCGTCCGATGCTCCTTCAAGAATCATAGCTCCTTTAAATGCTTCCAAATGATCCGTCGGGTTTGTACGTGGTGCCATTGTAAGCATCGATGTTTGGCATTTTGAAGTTCTTTCGTGGTTGTTCTTCCAGTATTCTTTGGGTAAATGGTGGATCAGTTGACTTCACCAAATCCTTAACCCCCAGTGGTTCTTTTTCTTTCACTGCTTCAATTAGAACTCCTAACTAAGCATCTATCTCTTTTATTCGCACATCTACTTCCTTTATTCGATGTGAAGACTTCGTCCTTTTACTTCTTTGTTCTTCGGCTTCTCGCCGACTCCTTCTGGATTGAACATTGATACTTCTATCCGTTCTTGATGGGGACTTTCGCTCGGCACTTCGGTCTCTTCGTGAACCGGAATGACGCTCTTGTCGTGATCTGGAACGTTGTTCATCTCTGATTATGACTTCAGATCTCATATATGGCTAATGTATTTCTCTGTTGTCACCAATCATGGCATTCTGAGTCCGAATAGCTGATCGTTGTGACACTAGTGGAACGTCTTCATCCATAGGAGCCTTCCCCTTATCTTGAGCGGCCGTTTGTCCTAAGATTTGCCGACGGAGTTCCTCATTCTGGGCTAAAACGACTTCATTCTGTTTCATGATTCTTTCCATAGCCGCGGATATCTCTTGGAACTGATTTCGCATTTCGTCCTCTCCTGTTTGATTCGGGACTGGAATTCTAGTTGACGTTTCTCCTTCCGCCATGGCTTGAGATCCGGTAATCAGCATTCTTTCAAGAAATGGAAACCGAAAAGGCTTTTTTGTTCAATTCCCACAGACGACGCCAGCTGATGATGCAGATATCAGCAGATGTCGAGCACCTTGACTTCAAGCCTGCACAGAAAACCAAATCAATGTGGCCGGACTTTGTCCAGCGATAACCTTCTGACGATCAAGTCAGTATTTATGTTTACTAGACAAGATAATCAAAGAGTTTTCGGACTGGAAATTGCGTATCTATTGCATTGTTCGTCTTCTCTTTATATAGTGAGTATGGGTTGCTGTCAAAAGCTTATTTCTCTCCTGGATTATGGTTGATTGGGCTGATTCTCAGTTGATGTTGCTGATTTCATGCGTAACGGTCATTGCCAACTTTTGTCATTGACTTTCCAATTGTGATCATCGTCTTCAAGTTGATGCATCATTCTCGTATTTATGCATATCTTCAGTCTTCGTATCTCAGTCCTCGTCTGATATAATCTTCCCTATATATATATATATATATATATATATATATATATATATATATAAATATTTATACTAATTTCTTTTTTCATTTATTCATAATATATAGTATTTTAAGATTTTTTTTTCTATTCTTTTGACCGTGTTAATGTGTATAAATATACATTCTAATAACAAATATTTGTAATACAAGATTGAAATCAAATTTATTGAGATTATTGTTAGAATTTATTCCAAAAATAATTTATTAAAATTAAAAATATATATATTTTATTTTTTAAAAAATTCCACAGAAAAACTCATCCCGTCCCGTTTTAAATTAAATTTGGAACACGGAAACGAGATTGGAAAACATCCCCCTAGTCTCACAAGGTGATGGAGTGAAGCCTGAAGAGCGAAGGAAGAGAGGGAGGGGGAGAGGGACGCGCTCGTAATTTCCCTCAGGTCAGAATACTTGCTATTAAGTCGTAAAGGCTTTGTCGGCCCATCATCTCTACAGTCACTTTTGATTACTTTATAGAGCCTTTATAAAATGCTGTCGGCGCCGCCGTAATGCTTTGCTGCCTGAAAACGATTATGCCACGTTTCGCTTTATATTTGCCCCCACATCCTAACTCTTTACACTCCCTATAAATTTATTAAAATAATTATTATTATAATTTGACATTCCAACTCTATAGTTTGTTCCCACATTGCAGTGATGAAAAATTAGATCATGCTTGACCCACATTTTTTAAAATAAATTTCAGAGTTTAAATAATAAAAAAAAGAAAATAATTTTATTTTTATTTTCAAATAATAGATCATGTTTGACAGTTTATTTAAAAAATAAAAATATTTTTTATTTATTAATATTTTTAAATAATAAGTTAGCCAAATATATTTTTTTAATTTTATAAATAAAAAAATGTTAATTAAACATATTTTTTACTCTACTATTTTTTTTATAAAAAAATACTTTCAAAATTCATGATTAAATTTTAACTCTCTAATTAATTATCAAATAATTAAGCATAAACTATTTTCCTCGCAACAAGCTTTTCTTAAAAAAGAAAAAAAAAAACTTTTAGGATAGCCCATATGATATAAAAAAAAAATATATAGATTTTATGAAATAGAGTTTTTGAAATTGAATCAAGATATTCTAATTATCAAATTAATTAAGCTTGTGATTGATACCTCAACCAAAATAAATGGAGTATCATATATACTTTATATTAATAAGAAATGCTAATTAATACTATAATCCTTATGAACACAACAAAAGGTGTCAGTATTCTTGCATCATCTTGAGGCTTCTGCTCACCCATAAGGGTCACCCTTACAAACCTAATTGCTTATTTTGAAAGTTGTAACTCATAATTTTTAGAAGAACAAGTGTGATCTCTCTCTCTCTCTCTCTCTCTCTCTCTCTCTCTCATATTTTATGCCTCTATAATCATGTTTCCTTTCATCCCTCCGTAGTATTCCCTATCATCAATGTCATTAACATCTTTTTTTATTCTACCAAAAAATGGGTGTTCAATTCATTTCATCTCATTTTTTCCCAAAAATAAAAATAAAAAATTGGTTTCATTTTTAAGTAAATTATATTATTTAATTGGTAACTAACTTCTAACATTATTTTATGAATAAATACAAATTCAATTGAATAGTTAAAACCATTCATACAATAATTTTAGGCTAATTCTTCTCTAGTTGAATGTATGCAGTATATTGTCAAAAATGTCTTTAATTTAGGGGTGTTCAAGAACCGAACTGGATCGACTGAACCGAACTACACCAAACCAAACCGTCTTGTTTAGTTGATTTTCTAATAACCATGGTTCACAACGGTTTTAGAGGGTTACTAAACTGACTGTACAGTTTGGTTCTCGGTTAGGACTTTGTGAACCGAAGGGGAAACCGAATAGGCCGAATAGAATAATATATATATATATATATATTCGTTTTGGTTCTGACTGGGTGTTTGTCTGTTATATTGAGGCTTTAGCCCAGAAAGTTTGTTTGATAAATTAATTGGCTTATTAAGAAACTCTCTCTAGATGTTCTTGGGTTTAAAGGCCGTTTATTATTCTCTAAATGTTCTTTTATTTATCCAAAGAAAAGAAAGACTCTCTCTCTCTTTGATTATGCTTTTGGAATGATATGAGGTTGAATTGTGTTATGAAAGCAATTTAATATTAGATCAATTATGCTATTTTTTGTTTGTTTCAATCAAGATGAGATTATTTACATTACATCAATGGCCTATATTATTTATTGTAAAACCGATCTAAACCGACCGAACTAAGCTAGAAAATAGCCCCCAATTTGATCGGTTATGGTGAACCCCATAGTTCCTTATGGTTTTTATTTTTCTCAAAACAAGGTGATTGGTTTGGTTAAGATTTTAGTGCATAAACCGGCCAAAGTACACCCCTACTTTAATTAATATCTAAAGTTAAATTAAACATTTTTATTACAAAAAACCTAATTTCAAATTTTTTTCAAAACATTATTTTGTTTTTTTGAATGCCAAATTAAACTTTTCAAAACATCCACTCCCCATTAATTTTTATATTATAACCATTTTAAAAAATTTGTTAAAAGATTATGAGGGCATGTTTGAAAACTCCAAATTAAAACTAGATGAAGCCAGTCCTATTTTATTTTTTACTATCTAGGTTTGAAATAAACCACAGTAGCTAAGTTTGAAAAAAAAAATGTTTATTTTCAGCACAAGATCTCAACTGATTTGCTGAAAAAAAAAAAAAAAAAAAACAATATAAGGTACACCCTTCGTGAGGTGACCTCTATAGGCCGATCGATCGCAAAATAAATTTTAAAAAATCGGCCATTAGATTAGATATCCCATAATTTTTTTTTTTATTTCTATAAAAAATTACAGTGATCTATATATTATATTGGTTTGTGAAAAATGTCACTGTAAAAATTGTGACTTTTTTATTCTTCAAATATTAATAAAGTAATAATTTTTTACAGTATATTTTTTAAAAAACCGACCGTTGGATTACTATAATTTTTGGCAAATTTGAAAAATACAAGAGAATTATGTAATCCAATGATCAATTTTTCAAAATCTATCATACAATTTCGGTAAGCAAGATCCCATTTCTTCTTTTGTAAAATAAAAATACTTTATATTTCAAAAATATTTTTCAAATGATGTGGCACATGATTTAAACTTTTTATTTATTTTTTAATAAATTATCTTTGTATAATAAATGAAAGGATGATGTCTTTTTTTAATAGCTTTTTATTTTAGGATATATAGCGTTAGTGTAAAGTGTAACGGGAAGTACAGAAAACAGGGGAGAGAGTTATTCCCTTCGTCCAAGTATCTCTTTTGCTTTTTAACCTTCCTACTCCCGCCTCGGGTAAAATGATTTACTTTTTCAACAGTCAGCGGTAAAAAAGGTTCTCTTTTTCAAATTCTTTCTTTACTCCTACTTCTACTTCTACTATTCCACACTATCACTACAACTTCCATACTTCCATCTTCCTCTCTTATTTCCATCTCCCTACTCTTCCTTCTTTAATTTTAACATATCTTTCCTTAACATCTCTCTCGCTCATTAATTATTTCGCCAGCCGGATTTCCATGTCGTTTCTTCAACACCGGCACCCATTAATCCAGGTTATTAATCCCTTTCTTAATTAATTCTGTATATCATCATTTATTTCCATCTTAATTCTCATTTCGCCATTAAGTGAAATATATATTTCCTTCACATGCACTTATCTCTCTCTCTCTCTCTCTCTCTACATATATATATATATATATATATATAGCAGCAGAAGAGAAGAATGCTTCCTTCGCAAAGCTACTGCGGACTTGAGAGCTTTGGACTTGTTCAAGAACCAAGTTCGATGAAGTCAACCGACGGTGGAGATTCGACTTTGAGTTCAGGAACGACGGCTACTAGAAAATCGATGGCAGCATGCAAGAGCCACAGCGAAGCAGAAAGGAGACGCAGGCAACGAATCAACGCTCACCTCTCCACTCTCCGCACTCTCCTTCCCAACAAAACCAAGGTAATAATAATAAAATAAAGTACTACTCCGTATTCGTTATTAACAAGCTACTAGTCATATCCTTCAATCACTGAGGGTATCCTGGTAATTTAAATATTCAATATTGTCCAGACCGACAAGGCCTCGCTGCTAGCAGAGGTGGTCCAGCACGTGAAGGAATTGAGGAAGCGCGCTGCTGACGTGGCAGGTCAGGCTGGCAGCAGCGGCAGCAGCGGATCAGCAGAGCTCCTGTGGTCGTTTCCGAGTGAGACTGACGAGGTGACCCTGAGTTTCTGTGAGGGTGAGGGGATCAGGCTGGTAAAGGCCACGCTGTGCTGTGAAGACCGACCGGGTTTGAACCGGGATCTGACCCAGGCGATCCAGTCGGTTCGGGCAAGGATTGTTAGGGCTGAGATGGCGACGGTGGGTGGAAGGACGAAGAGTGTGGTGGTGATGCAATATGGCGGAGATGAAGAAATTGGGAGCTTAAAGCGGGCTTTGAAAGCAGTGGTGGAAAATCGGGTTTCGGGTTCTGGGTTGGCCCAGATGTTGCCGGGTTTTAAGCGGGGTCGGTTCCGTGAGACAATCAACGACGACGGTGACAAATGATAAAAGCTATATCTTAGCAGGTAGTGGATGTTCAATTCTTGTATACGCAAGAACGCAGCCATTGGACATAAAAAAAAACAAAGGGCCCCGTAAATGGAATTTTTATTTTTATTTTTTTTTAAGAAGGTGGGGTTGGGGGGATATTGGGGATAGAAAATTTCTATACATATATTAGTTGTTTTTTTTTTTTTTAATGTTTTTTTTGGAGTATTTTCAATGGTATGTTATTTGTAGTGTCATTACTAAAATTTTGCATTTGCACCTAAATAGATTGTTCCAATAGTGTAACATTTAGGATGTCAAATTTTGACAATGATACACGTAGTTGTCAAAATTAGCTCTCAAATGGCATTTGCCATTTATATTATGTCATACTTTTTCTTCAAAAAGCGATAAATGCTAATTGATTGAAATCTCAGCAATATTGAAGTAAAATGCCCACACACACACACACACAGATATATATATATATATATTTTCTCTTATAAGCATCACCCTATTTTGTCTTAAAATCAGCAAATAATAGGGTGTGTAGGATCAAAAACGGACGGCTGATCCCGTTTTCACTTAAAATACCCGAACAGACCTCTCGACCCACGTGAGACCCGCGTGAACAACCCGTCTCCATTCTTCATTCAGCCACAACGCACCCTAGCCCTAGAAACCCAAAATCCCAAAATCAAGCAAGAGGACGTCCGCGCTGCTGAGAAGAAGATCTTCGATCACTCCTCCATCTCCGGCGGCTCTGTTCCGACTCCGATCACTCCTCCACTCCTCCATCTCTGGCGGCTCCTCACAGGTGATGCTTTCCCTATTTTTTTTTTTCATCCTCACTCATTGTTTTTACCCTAAATAATAAGCTTCAACTTCTTCTAAGAAATATTGGTGGTTTGGGTGAGTGCTTTTAATGTGTATGGAGGTCTCGTCTTGTGTTTGTGATTCTCTGTAATGGAGGGGAAGAAACATATGTGTAATGGGAGACTCGTCTTGCGAATGTAAAATACATGCTTGCCACCTGTTTGATTAAATACCCCATTGAATCTCATTTGGCATTTCCCTCTTTATTTGTTTGTAGAATGTTCTAAAACCATGTATGAGTACGCATTTGAACGGTGTTGCACTACATTTTTTTTTTTTTTTTTAATGTTTTTTTTGCCCTTTTGCCATCATATTACACATCTAAACGGCATGCTACCCCCTACTAAAATTGAGCTCTATCTGGGCTTCATGTTGAATTTTGGTTGGGTTGGCCCTAGCATATCCTCAAGCTTATTATTGAGGATCAATCAAAATTCAAAACTCAACCTACAAAATCTAAAATTTTATTATGATATGCTTCATTATTTCATATGATATGCTTCTTTATTTCATATGATATATTCCATTTGTTAATTATTATTCTCTAAATCTAAAATTTTTTTTAACAACATTTATTTATTTATTTTGGTTCATTAACAACAACAACATTTTTTTTAAAACATCCAATCCAGTTACGTTTAATGGAAGACACCATCTTCAATGGAGAGCATGCACACCAACTTCCCGAGTCATGCTCAACCAATCCAATTTCGTTTTACACTCCTGAGGTAAATGACAAACGCAAACCAAAATTAGGTTAGGAATTTGATACACTTGATGATGTGTATAAATTTTACAACGAATATGCTAGGGCGGTTGGGTTTGGGGTTCGAATTGGGTCTAGTATTAAAAATCGGTTTAATGTAATTAAAAGATATGAGTATGTGTGTTATAAGGAAGGACAAAGAGCCGTTAAGAGTAAAGAGAAGTCATTGAAGAGGATCCGTGGTTCCACACGACAGCACTGTAGGGCAAAAATTGCAGTTGTGAAGGATTCAGTTGGTGGAAAGTACAAAATTAGTCTTTTCATTGAGCAACACTCCCACCAATTGGCAACCCCCAGGAAAATTCATTTCTTGAGATCTCATCGATCTGTCTCCTCTGCTCAGAGGTCTTTGATCGAACAGCTTACACAAGCAAATATCCCTACCCATCAACAGATTAGTATTCTTGAGTTGCAGGCGGGAGGGATTGAAAATATAGGCTGTATAGAGATGGACATTTATAATGTTAGAAGGGATAGGGTTAAATCTATGGATGGGCATGATGCAAATATGTTGAATGATTATTTCATATCAAAAAAGGAGGAGAACCCATCTTTTACTTACACTATTGAGGCAGATAGTGAGAATTGCATTACAAACTGTTTTTGGGCAGATGCAACTTCTATAATAGCATTCAAGTCGTTCGGAGATGTAGTTGTGTTTGATACTACCTATCAAACTAACAAATATTCAATGATTTTTGCATCGCTTGTGGGAGTCAATCACCATGGCCAAACAGTTTTGTTAGGTTCCGCATTTTTGAGTGATGAAACAACTGAGTCTTTTGAATGGTTATTTGAGCAATGGTTGAAAGCAATGCTCGGGGGTCCGCCTGGCATGATCATAACCGACCAGGATCCGGCTATGGCTAAAGCCATTGAACATATGCTTCCTGATACTTTTCATAGGTTGTGCATTTGGCACATTATGAGTAAGTTCCCCGAGAAGCTAAGTGCAACTACGTTGCAAGCTGTGAAAGATGATTTTAAATACTGTATTTGGGATTATGAGGATCGAGATGAGTTCGATAGGAGATGGATGGATGTACTTGTTAAAGGTGTACTGCAAGACAATGCATGGCTAAAGACAATTTATAGCTTGCGATTTAAATGGGTACCGGCTTATGTCAAACACGTTTTTGCTGCAGGCATGTCAAGTAGCCAACTTGCGGAAAGTTGTCATTCTTTTTTCAAAAAATATTTGAGCAAGAACAATTCACTGAACGAGTTCATTACTTGTTTTGATCGAGCACTAAAAAAACAAAGGCATTCAGAGCTCAATGCGAACCACATTGACATCGATGAGCAGCCTACTCTCAAAACGCGGATTCTAATGGAAAAACAGATGGCATCCATTTATACCCGTAGTATTTTTAAAAAGTTCCAAGAAGAAGTTTTCGAGAGTCCGGTTTATGTCATAACTGGTGTCTTTGAAGATGCTGTAAAATGCAGATATGATGTCGATCATGCATCAGGGGAGGAAATAGTTCGTAAGATTGATGAGGATAAGACTACAACAGTGGCAACATGTAACTGTAAATTATTTGAGTGGGAGGGAATTCCTTGCAGACATTTGGTTGCATTTTTTTAATTCAAGCGAGTTTTCCAATTACCCAATTTGTACATTAAGATGCGGTGGACCAAGGGTGCGAAAATGAATGTTATTCTTGATAGTCAAGGGGTGGATTTGAGTGTATCTAATACCGCTTCGATTCTTTTACGGCGTTGTAAAAATTATGAGCGGGTAAAGAGGTTGATTGACATAGTATCATTATGCGAGGAGAGATCAGACCGGTTTGCCGCAATTGTGGAAGCAACTGAAGCTGAGATGGGTGAAATTCCAATTCCAACAATTGACACCGCCTTTTGCCAAAGTAGAAATGCATAATCACAAGTTTATTCTGAGCCAAATAAGGTTCGAGCAAAAGGCTGCGGAAAACGGCTTCAAAGTGGAAAAGAAAAGGCGATAGCAAAGCTAAAAACTAAGGAAAATCGGAAGTGCAATGCGTGTGGCCAAGTTGGTCAACATCACGACTCGAGGAATTGTCCTAGCTTGAGGAATCATGTTTCTCAACCGAGTCAACAATATGATGATGATTATATGTCGACTTGAGGTATTGAAATATGCGTTTACTGTGTAGCATTTTAGTTACATATTGAATTTGTATGATATAATCTAAATTTTCTCTTACATTGCATTTGACCTTGAGGAATTGTAATTGGCGTATTATACTGATATCTTACTTTTATGATTGTATATATCTAAGCAGGTGGTGGTGCAAAAGATGACTCCGATGTGATGTGGTGAACTATTAGTGGCCAAGTCAGATGGTGCGAAGAATGTACTGAACGTCTTAATATCTACTAATTTTTGTAAACCGATGAGTTAAATGTAATTCAATGTCAGTTTTTGTAGTAGACTATTATCATTATGCCGATGAGTTAAAGAATGTACTGAACAATATCTACTATTTTTTTTTTGATTGATTGTAAAGATGTTTTATCCATTTAATTGGCATTTTTGCTTCATGTTAGTAGACTATTATCATTAAGCCGGTTGACCAACAAATCCATTCTCATGTTAGTCTATGTAAAAATCCAATTTTAAGCTTCTGTTGGTCGACCAACATCTCCGTATCACATGTAACAAGCCAATTTTCAGCCTCTGTTTGTCTACCGATGGCCAGAAGTGGTCTACAGCTCAATTCTCATGTTACAAGCCAATTATCAGCCTCTGTTGGTCGATCGATTTGCAGAAGTGGTCGACCAACATCTACATTCTCATTTAAAAAGCAATTTGCAGCCTCTATTGGTCGACCGATTGTAACGACTGGTCGACCAACATCTCCAATATCATGTAAATCGGCCCAATTTTAATGTAAAATGCAAGCCACATTTTACACCTGTCCATAAAGATTTTGATAGTCCTGTCCAACAATTTGCATAGTAACACTTTGAAACTATAACCTAACTTTTCCCATTCAAATAGACTAATGATAGCACAAATGGCAAATATGCTTTTAACAAACTAAATTAAAATATGCTCAGTTTGGTTTACAAGTGAAATAGACTAATGATAACTAATGTAATAATACCAAATTACATTTCACTTTTTGAATAACAGTCCTAACACAACTACAACCAAAAAGAAAATAATAATTGAGTGCCATATGAGAGTTTGCTTCAATAGGACGTGTTCCTGAAGTATACGTGCAACTTGGTTGGCCTCTGAAGGAGCTACTATTGTGGCATTCTCACTTGGTATGGAAGATCGACGATTATGTTCCATGAACTCGTCAACCCATTCGACAAATCCGTTACATGCAGTATCCTACAATGAGCATGTATGCGGTATATGCATTAGATAAATTGTTGTTAGAAGGAAATTTAAAATTATTGGCCTAATAAGTACATAGAGGTCTCACATTACAAGTAGAGGCAAAGTATTGTTTGCTTGGATTTTTCTTACTACCGGATGTAAGTACAATACAATCCCTGCAAAACTTGCAATCACATTTTCGTTGGGGCCAGAAATTAGGGGAACTTTCGCTGCCTTGTGTCGCCATTTCCTTTCACATGCACATGCACAACAATATTACGAAAATCCAACAAATAGTAACAAGTTAAACTATCATTCAATATCCAAAATACACCATTCAATATTATGTAAAAGACAATAATTACAACCATAATTGTTTCCAAAATGTTTCCAATAATATACAATTCTCAAAATTGTCTAAAGTGACAGTAACATGCACAATAAGATTAATGCATCCTCATCATCAACCCATGTCAAGCACTATCAACACGATCCAGCTGTTGAGGCCCCTGCTCCACAATTCCCAAATTCTGTTTGATCATAGTAAGATCTGATTTCAAACCCACAACTGTTTCTTCCATTTTGTCCAAGCGAGCATTCAAAGTGTTGAAAGCTCTATTAATGCAATCATTCACCCTCAATAGAAAGGAGTCTACATTGGGAACAAGACATTCAGTGGTTAGTTGTACATTTGAAGTACCTTCAGAAGTGGTCGATGGCTCAGGAACTCCAGCATTTGATTCGTACTTCCTAACCCATTTACCATCACACAATATAAATCCCATTCGAGTAGGAGTTGTGAAATCATAATTTTTATGGGGAATGAGGACAGTTTCATTTTGAAGATTTACACCAACATCCTTTAAGATAATGGTAACTAAGGACCCAATGTTAGAGGTATGCCCTAAAACCAATCCTAAAGGGCATATCAATTTCATATTATATGTATTTGAAGGTACAACTTATCGTATGTATTTATATATATATGATAAGGTCCATGAATAAATGACAGAAGAAATATGTATCTCAAAGTTGTTGAGATATGGAGACTCATATTTCTAGTACACATTTATTCTAAACAAGTTCCTACTCATAGGTTTATTAAAGTGGATATTTAATAAACCGTTAAGAGTAGCACAGATTTAAACTGGCTCCAATGGGAGGATAGGTAGTCTTTCCTATCGGTGTAGTGACATTATAGTTAATCTGTGGGTGCATATTAGAGAATATGTACACTGAACATGATCTGCTAGAATGTTCTTATGGAGATTAGTCAAAAGAATATTCTTTTGTTACGACCATTGATTTGGTAATCCTTAGACCTGAGGCACCATAGTTATCTTATGCATAGGTCACTTGAGTTTGATAGTATCTCGTACATCCTTAACCACAAGGGTGTAATCGGTACTCATTGGCTCTAGTAGGGTTATGTATGAAGATAAATGAGTGCGCAAGAAGGAATCATCACTTTCATCTTTAATGAGAGAGAATGTCAAGGTTCGTTCACAAAGATAATTCTCAGTGTGAAATCCATGGCCATGGTGATAGGTAAACTGTGAAAAGTGTTTCATGAGTTTATCTTATTGAGAATTATATTTTGTTGAACATTTAACAAGTTGTTAAGATATGGTTTGACTTAATAACCATGCCTGAATATCTTAACAGTGACATTAGGGGATGAAGGATTAAGTAACATGAAGGGTTCATATGGTTCCGCTATTCACCCACACCTAGGGTACGTCATGATATGTTGCTAGATGTCACTCATGACCAGTGTAGGCCTATTGATAAAGTGTTATCAATGAGGGCATAATTGGAATTATTCCAATTGAACCTAAAAATAGAAACTTTCTATTTTAGGAGACATAGAGATGTCCCTGTCCACTGCTAGGTTGGGATGAACCCAAATGGTCACACACATAAGGACACAAGTGAGTTCTTTAAGTTAGGAGAGGGGTTAGTTTCTAATTAATGTAACTTACTTGGTCTCTTTAATTAAGTGTTAAATAAAGAGGACTAAGTTGCAAAAAATTAGTAAACCTAGTATTTATCTATAAATACAAGGGGATGAGTGCATGCTAGCACTAAGTCCACTCATACCCTAATAGAAGAGGAGGCTATCATCCAAAGAGGACCACCCTAGTGGCTGTGAGCTATGCTCTCTCTCTTGGCCGTGACTAGCTCTCTCTCTCCCTCTTCCATCTTGCATTGATTCAAGTGTTGAACAAGTGCGGGAAGCTTGAAGGGTCTTGTGTTCGTGTGGATACCTTGGAGGCTTCATACACTTTGAAGCTCGGATTCGAACGAGGTTTCAACAAAGGCAATCATCAAGTAAGTATATTTAAAGTTGTTTAAATATTATTCTTATGTTATTCATGATCCTATGCTTGTTTCGATTTCATGCTTGAATATGAATGGTTGGATTCTTGTTTTTATAAATTTTTATAGTTTGTCATCCGCTGCGAATCCTTCCTGCGCATATTCTTTCAGTGGTATCAGAGCCAACTCAAGCATGATTATGAATATTTGATGGCTTGATGATGGATATAATTAATTAAAATTGATTTAATATGGGTTATTGAACCCTATAGAATTCGGCCATGGTGTTTATCCCATCTTGTTTTGGTTTTGTTTATTGTTTTGTTCAATATGGCAACTAGGGTTTGATGGGAAACCCTAGCTAAGGTCACGGCCACATGGAGGCAGCCCCTAGTATGGACGGCCATGGGGTTTATGCCCCTTTGATTGTTTGTATTTTAGGATTTTCTTGAAACCCTAATGAAGGAGGCGGCCCTCTCTCTCCTCTCCCCTATTGTTGACGGCCTCTAGGGTTTGAGAAGCCCTAGTTTGGTTTTTGATAATGGTGTTTAATGATTTGGGTTTGAGAAACCCTATAATCAATGGTATTGATTGAATCTTGAAGTTTTAGAAAGTCTTGATTTAATAGATGATGTTCTTGTTTTTTAGAAACTTGGATGCATCAAGCTTGGGATTGAGAAACCCTAGCTTAATTTGGCAACTTGGGATTTAGTAACTCATTGGGGATTCACGGCCATGGGGTTTAGAGCCTTTGTGCAATTCGGCTATTGGGTTTTAGAAACCCTAATATTATTTGCATGATTCTTGATTAATTTTAAATAGTTTAAAATTTGAATCTTGATGATTGCATATGTTTAATTTAAAGTTGTTTAAATTAATATGTTAATGAAGTTTTGTTAATGGTTAACAATGGAGGCTATTAGGGTTCTTTGAAACCCTAATACAAGATACATGGTGGCTGATTTTTGGTTTAAGAAACCCTAAATCATAATTGGCAAGTTTCTTGATTTGAATTTAGAAACCCTAAAGGTCAAATCTTGAAATATCTAGTTTCCTATTTTGAAATTGTTCAATTTTAGGAAAGTCTCTTACTTTGATTTGATTCTTACCTATTTTGAATAATATGGATTTAGGAAATTAGGCAACCCTAATTAGGGTTTATGGAAACCCTAATATGTTAGGATTAGGTAAGGTTTGAGAAACCCTAACCCTAACCCTAACTAGCTCACTCTCTCTATCTCACTATAGTGGACGGCCACAAAGGTTGGGAACCCTAATGGCCCTTGTTTTTATCTTGCTTTTCATACCTTGTGTTCTTCATATATTTATAAATCGTTTATAGTATTTTCAAAATTATTCTTAATGTTTTTGAAAATCAAAAATTGAAGAACAAGTAGGTTTGAAGAAAAATTGTTTTATAAAAACCCCTTTTGGTGTTCTTGAGAGTTTGAGCAATACATGTGATGTATTAACATTTTAATTTGTTTAAAATGATTTAGGGCTATTTCTTAATGATATATTAACATGTTAAAATCATTTTGACATGATTTTATATTATTTGGATTAATTTTAAAATCGTTTTAAAATTAAACAAGGTTGCTGTATTTTCTGGGCAGCAACTATGTATGTTTTGTAAAATCTATGAAAAATGGTTTTATTGATTTTCAAAGCATGCCACCTATCGACTTCATTAATATAAGGTCTTAACTAATTCTAGGAACAGTTCCCATGATTTATTATGACCTAGGTTAGCCGTATTAAGGTTTTTGTGATTAAGAGTCAAATCTGGAAATTCTGACTCTCTATCTCAAAAGGCCTTAAATTGATACCAAACGATGGAATCAAGTGATGAGACCCCTACCATTGGAAAGAGGACTGAAAAACCTAGTGAATTGAAGTATTCCCATGACTTAAATTCGTTCTAGGTTAGGCCCCATAAAGCCATTTGTGAAGAAATTCCAGAATCTGTCATGGATTGGAGTTCATGTCACAAATTGCTTTAAAGTGATACCAAACGTTGGAATCACGAAATGAGACCTATGCCATTTGAAAGAGGACTGAAAATCCTAGTGAAATAGAGTATTCTCACATTTTAAAAGTTAGTTTTAATATAGGAAAGATTAGTCCTAAAACAGTAGCTGAATTCTGAATTTTTTGTTGAAAAACAGAAATTGTTTCTTTCTTAGAATTTTCATTTTGAGTTATTATTTATTCCACCATTGTAGGTTAATAGTGATTAATCTACTAGGCATATTAAAGTGTTAAATGCATAGTAGGAATTGTGAGAATAATTTCTCAAATTAAATTCTGTATAATTAAAACCCTAGTTGTGACAATTAGGGGTTTTACTTGTTTTAAGAAAGAAGCTAGTATAATCATATGAGATATGATGGAATCCTTTTAATAAGATTAAAAGGACTTTATTATTATTATTAGATAATGATAATATCTTTGTTATCGTTATGAGATAATAATAACATGACTTTAATTAATTATATGCCATTGCCATCATTGCCTTTTACTGTATGTTGCTTTCTTTTTATGCAATGCGATTGTATAATTGTGAATGGTTGATTATGGACTTAAAGACCAATTAAATGAGATGTGATTGGCCGCATGTGATGTGTATGGTTTATTTTTGGGTTGTATTTAAAAGTTGTTTAAATGTGGTGATGTAATTAAATTGGGGCTTGCATGCCTCTTTCCCTCTCTATCCCTATGTATCCCCTTATTCCCTTAATCCCCTTCTTCTTTTATAAATTGTAATTTTCAATTCAAGAAGGCAAGTGGTGGACCCGAGATACATGGTGGAATCTTGTTCGAGAGGAAAAGCAAGGACTTGAGAAGGACTTGGCAAGGACATCAAGATCTTGAAGATTTGTTTGTCGCTATGTAATAGTTACATAGGTTTTTATTACGATCACCAACCCACACTTTAGACCTAGGGTTCATCTTTTTGGCTCAAAGCTTGAACCCACCTTGAAAGTCCATAATAATTCCAAAGGCCCATTTATATATGTGATGTATGCTTGTTAGGGCTTAGACCTAATTTATTATATGTTCGAGATGAATCCACCACAACCTCTAGGAGGACAGTGGGAGGATAATTGAGGACTAATAATAAATATTGGTCTTAACTAAATATGTATGTGATATATATTTGTTTATATGCATGTGACGTATGTTGTTAAAATGAGACCTTTATACAAAACCCCTTTTATTACAAAATTAAATTGTAAGGAAGAGGCCATGGGCTTTATCCTAGCCTCCTACCATTACAAGATAGGAGAATCTTTGTGGTGGATGTGTTTGGCTGCAGATATGTGGGAACACATTCATTATGAAGGTTCAAACCAGCTTGTTACATATTGGATATCATGAGGTGAGATAATGGGGCTTACCAAGAAACTAACATGTGAGGGATGCCACATTCAATTGACCATACTCATGTGAATGGTAGGTGTGATTTAACTAAAGTACACTAACCAAGAAACTATTATGTGAGGTTACTGTATTTTAGAGGCTAAAGGATGATTGAAACTTACTTAGGTGAAGCATTAGGATAAAGAGTTATCCACTCATTAAGGGTTAGTATCCAAGAAACTAACATGTGAGGGTACTAATTCTTAATGGGACCCCAATCCCTACTATGAAAATTCAATCTTTTGAAATTCCCAAGTCTCATCCTAGGGTGTATAGGATTTGAACAAAATAGTGGGAGATAACATAGAAATTAAAGACCAAAAATTTTTATGTTTCTTTAATATGAAATTTATTATTATTTTCTGTTGTAGATAGCTTATCTACACCTACTCTCTAGAATATTTAAATGACAATCGTTTAACTGGTCCAAAACTTCCAAGACTGGTTTAAGAAACCTAGTCTTAGCTGCTAATAAAATAGACTACGTGGTCAATGCCCCATGCCCCAATGTTTTGTCATAAGGGGGCATATAAGGAGAAGAAAGACACTTATAGTAAGTGACTTGACAATGATGTATGGTACATATGAGGGAACCTTGTGGTTCATAGAATAGAATTGTAAAGTACAATCCTATTAGTGAACTCTTCTCCTATAAGATAATGAATGGGACATCTGTTAATGAGCTCTGTCTCAAGATGATCTAGTACATTTACTTGGTGCATGGTCTTAAGTGTTAAGATCACTGCTAATAGGAGCATTGACATCTTGCTTCATTCCCTTCCTGCAAGTCACAAGTAATTCATCTAAATCATTCCCTCACTGATTTGATGAATATGCTAGTGATTGTTAGGAGACCTTGAAAAAGGAACCCGAAGGGAATGTTTTGGCTATCAATGGAACTTCCACTTCTAAGACCGAACCTAAGGGCAAGGGAAAGAAGAAGAAGTCTCATGATAAGCCAAAATGAGGCATTAAGAAAGAGAAGTCTAAAGGAAAGAGTTTCAAGTGCGGTAAGTTATGTCATTGGAAGAGAAACTGCAAGGAGTACCTAGTTTGAAGAATGGTTCTTCTAATGGTACGTCCTATGCTTTATTCATATACTAATTAAGAATTAGTATTATTCTGCTTATGGTATCCGATACCTAGTTGTGTTTTATAGTACAATACGATTGTATATAGAAACAAATGGAAGCGGAAGATCAAGTAGATGTCAAGCTTTCTTTGTTTGGAAATGAATCAA
>JAESVK010000047.1:0-11370 GCA_017140935.1 Hamamelis virginiana | reverse complement strand
AGATTTCTGCCACGTTTAGAATTATAAAACTCCTCTTCATTTGAATCTTAAGTTAGCCACGTGGATAGCTCTAATCCTTCTCTTTGATAGGTAGTCCAACCAACTTCCCTATTTTTAAGCTAGCTAATAATCACAAATGAGATTATCTCCACGTGGCCTATTTTTATTTGCCGGTACTTTTTAGCGTAAACAATACCCAACTGTTTGTATTAAGCATTAGGATATTATGGGTAGGTTTCTATCTCGCCTAGCTTATGTCATGTGAAGGCTCATCGAGCACTTGTGGGAAAGCATCATCTGCACAAAAGATGAAAGTCAAAGATGTTTCCAAATATGTCATCAGTGCAGCAAAAGACCCCGAATTCGCTCAGAAACTACATGCTGTCTTGTTGGAGAGTGGCGCATCACCTCCTGCAAATTTGTTTTTGGATATAAATCCCCTGGATCTGGGGGCACAGAAAGTGCTTGAACAATTTCATCTGGTGCAGGGGAAAATAGTGGAGGATGGTGCTCATTGTGATCCAAATAAGTTCTGGTCAAACCATGAGCAATCTCTCATATCATCTACCTCTACTGGAGTGCAGTTCTTGAACAATGTTGGTTATGATAATAAACAAAAACAATCTGCTGAGTCGTCAGCTGGACAACAGAATGGATGGGGAACAAATATCACTATCTCTGATTTGTCCCTGCATTCTGATGCTACAAGTGAGGGATTTGTGCTTGTTGCTGGTGGAGCTAAGGAAACTGTGCAGAATGATAATACAGGTGTTGGTATGGTTGTTGCCAATGCGTCTAGGATGGTTGCAGGAGCTTCAAGCAGGGAACAAGTTCATGAATCTTCCTTGCCCTCAGCAGCCAGCATTTGTCAAAGACAACTTGAAATTGCCTTAGTTGGTGATGGTCAACAGTGTTTTCAGGATAACATAGGAAGGATATTTAGTAACCTTCAAATGGACAAGGAATATGAGGCGAGATTGATGGAAACAGACAGTAGTGGTCTGCTTATTGCTTGCAATGGTCAGAGTGAGAGGATTAACTCAATGCTGAGTGAGGTTGCAGAATGGGAAATTCCATGGGAAGATCTTCAGATTGGTGAACGTATCGGTATTGGTATGAATTCATTCTTCTGAATTTATTTACTCTTGTTGAAGAATAAAAATTCTTTGATTTATAGTTGTGTTTGGTATAAAGGATAAGATAGTATTCTGTTAATTAACTCTTTGTTTGGACCAATTTTGTTGATGTACATCTTAATCTTAGTTTTATTATGTGGATGTGATCATATGATTATGTTTTTATCTGTATCTTTATATTTTTAATCTCAGTACTGAGGGGCTTAGAGGGTAACATGGATATCAGGATCTATACATATCCATTGTTTTGTATGTTAAATTAGAGACCTCCACACACCTATATATTTTCTCATTCGAGTACATTTTATTTAGTTTTCTGTTACATATTCTTCTCTTGGCCTCTAGGTTCTTAATTTAAATAAACTGTTGTTTGATCCAACTTCAATTTCATTGGGTGTCCTATTTTTTTGGCTGATTTTTTTTCCCAAGATAAGATAACCTATTTTCTTGTCCTTTCACAAAATTTCTGAAGAAGGGCAACTTTAAGCAAAAATAGGGCAAGGTGTTTTCATCCAAATATAACCTTGGTTTAATTCAGGCATTCATACCAAATTTGACTTTGTCCAATCGGCCAAAACTCTAAACTGTCATTGCTTCTGTTCCAGAACCTCATGCTCCCACTATACTGGTCTGGTGCTCCAGTATAGTGGGAGCATGAGACCATCGGACTGTTGGATTGTTTAAGACGCAAAAATTGGAGGACATAGAGTGGTGTTATGACTTCGTGCAAAAAGGTATGTTGAGAAATAAAGCAAAAAAAAAACATAACTCTACAAAAAAAAAAGGGTATATGAGATCTACCTAAAATATAAAACAAAGAAAGCAAAAAAAAAAACATACCTCATGATCGGTATGTTGAGACTTCGTGCAAAAGGGTTTCACTCATGTCATTTTGAGATCTTGCATCCTCCAACTCAAGAAGGTAGTAGGGCTTGGAAATCGGGATCCCCTCGACCGTCGCCGACGGTGGTCGTAGATCACGAGCTGAGCTGCCGGCTAGCCGTATCTCTCACGGTGGGAACTAGGTCTCTCGATCACGGCGGCAAGAACAGGGGGTGACGGCGACAAGGATTCAACGGTGTGACGGCGGTAAGGATTCGACGGTGGTAAGATCTAGGTTCGCTAATCGACTGAATCGATTGAGGGTTCTGTAGGCAATGCGCGGGGAATGAGAAGAAATGAGGGAAAAGAAAAGAAAAAGGGGATATTTCGCGGGTTACAAAAATAACACTAAAACTATTTACGGCGTTTAATAAACGCCGAGAATACATAGACTTATTACGACGTTTAACAAACGCCGAGAATGCAAGTCAACTTATTACGGCGTTTAATAAACGCCGAGAATGATAGTCAACTTTTTACGGCGTTTAAAAAATGCCGAGAATTCCAGTCAACTTTTTACGGCGTTTACAAAACGCCGAGAATGCCAATAACTTTTTACGGCGTTTATAAAACGCCGAGAATACTTTATTTTTTTACGGCGGTTAAAAAACGCCGAGAATAGATGATTTTATTTTGTTAAAAACACGGAATGGATGAAACTAGGGCGCGGGGAAAAGGAAAAAAAAAGAGGGAATGGTAAATTTCGCGGCAGACTTTTTACGGCGTTTAATAAACGCCGTAAATACTTGACTTTTTACGGCGTTTAAAAAACGCCGTAAATACTAATGATTGATTTTTTTACGGCGTTTAATAAACGCCGTCAATAAGTGCATCTTTTTACGGCGTTTATAAAACGCCGTGAATACTATACATTTTTACGGCGTTTAATAAACGCCGTAAATACGAATTCTTTTACGACTTATATTAAAAAACACGGGATGCATGACTTTTTAACCACTTTTTACGGCGTTATAGATAAACGCCGTAAAAAAAACGCCGTAAATACCCCTTTTTGTTGTAGTGAAAGTTTATCAGTGGAATATATAATAAGTTATAAAATTTGTTCGATCTTTTCCTTTTAAATGCTTTACATTATTTGTCTTTCCTTTCCATAGCTCTTTTGAAGATCCAAACAGAGCCAGAATAGCTGTTTGGATCTTGGAAAGTTGGAAGAAAAGGAAAGGAAAATTCTTGAAATTGCTTATAAATGGTTTCCTTTTATAACTAATTTTGATCATTTTCCTATCATTTTCCGTGCTCTTTTCGATATCCAAACCAAGGCTTAAGGAACAGAAAATTTAAAACTCAGCATATATATCCTCTCTGTCACGAAATTTTGGAAACCTTGCTGCTCTACAAGATGTTGCATTGATCTAGTCTCGGATCCTTACTGACTAGAGAGACCAAGTGTATTAAAAGATATTGTTACTGTACCAGTTCTATGCTCTTATAAACCATATGATTTAAAACAATAAAATTGAGAATAATAGCCATTTATTGCAGTTATTCTGTGGCTAGTCTGGCCAAAAAAAAAAAAAGGAAAAAGAAAAAGGAAAAAAAAAAAAAGGCTTTGTAGTCTTCTACACAAAGATTTTAGCCTTTTTGGTGTTTAGTAGACATAAATTTCCAGCTATTATGAAACTCCTAACATTACAACTGTTGATGTAGGTCTGCCAATGTTGAACCTCGGCGAAGGACTACTAAAGTTCTCTTTTTGGCTGAAGAAAATGCTGAGATGGTGACAGATTTTTATTGCTCTGATTAATATGAAGAATGGGATGATTGATTGGTTGTGGAGGCTGCAGCCAGAGTTGAGCTAATATTACCTTTTTCTAGCAAGGATTCTTAATGCCTACATTACAATCGACAAGTTTGTTATTCTCCTTTCGATTACCTTATTACCTTTCATGGTATATATATGAATGAGAGACAATAGTGCAGGCCTGGCTATGTAGGCCATCAAGTAAATTGGCTTATTGTTTATGGAGTAATTGCAACTTCTCATGGTAGCTTATACTATTTGTTTGTTGTGAAAAGTTGCATTGCTATTATTCTCTCTGTTTGATTGAGCTCTCCTGCAGGTTCCATACACACACTTGTGCATATAGTCATGGTAGTAAATATGCAAACTTAGATTGTATTTGTGGGTGCTTTATAACTGTAAAGGAAGTCCCTGGAAACCATATAGTTTGTTTCTGAACTCTGGCCTTCTGGGTGCAGTTCAGGAAGAGAGAGGATCTTTTGGGATTAAGGCTCCATCTGGATTAGGTTTGTCTAAAATCATTTTTGGAGCTCAAAATTACAGTTGATCTAAAAGAGAAGGGATGATAAATAACTTTAAACTGTTTGAGGGATGGTAGGATGGTTGGGTAATGTTGGATCCCGTATTTCTACCATAATCACTTGTAGTATAAATTTTTTTATATTTGAAGCGATGGTTTGAATATAATTCTGAAGAGACAGTTCTTTAAAATTGATTTAAAGCAAAGTTAATCCAAATGGAGAGAAAAGTGTTTCCTCTCTCTTCTCTATCTCTTAATCTTTCCGTTCGAACATAGTGTTAGTGATGTTTCTGTCCACAAAGATGGCTTCAACACAACGAATATTGAAAGCTTTGGCATAGCGGATATTGTAAGATCACTACAAAAACAAAATGATCAATTGCAACGGAATTTTTCGTTGCAATTAAGCACATTTCCCGTCGCAGAAGCTTTTTTGCAACGGAAATAACCCTCGCTATTCCGCCACTACTGCTATAGTCGCAAAGAAAATAACCGTTGCGACGGCTTTTTCCGTTGCAAAAAAAATGTAGCAACGGTCAGTTCCGTCGCAAGAAAAATGCTAAATATACGGTATTTTATACGGATTTTTGCAACGGAAAATGCCATTGCAAAAAATTCCATTCGGTTTTATTATTATTTAATAACAATTATTGCGAGGGAATTTGCCGTTGCAAAATTGTATACGGATTTTTGCAACGGAAAATGCCGTTACAAAAAGTTCCATTCGGTTTTATAACAATTGTTGCGAGGGACTTTGCCGTTGCAAAATTTTAGAGTAATCCACAAGCCATAAGCCAATTTCTTTTAAATATGGTCTGGATGCCTCCATCGAGTCATCAAATGGCTCAATTGGTCCATGTTAAGTTACATTTTAGGTCAAGTCTGGCTCTATTTGGTGCACCAACTAAAAGGAAAAACCAAGCCACCAAAAATACAAGCAGTAGCATATTCACAATCACTTTTCTGATGAACCAGGATTGGTAAACAGAATAAACTCTTATTAACTTAAGAAAGTTTCATTCCACTAAAAATTTCAATGAGTCTACACTACAAGAAAAATTGCTTTTTACGGCGTTTAAAAAACGCCGTAAATAACTATTTACGGCGTTTTTTAAACGCCGTAAAAAACGCCGTCTACAGCGATGCCGTAAATGCACCATGTTTTTACGGCGTTTGTAAAACGCCGTAAATAATATTTTTTACGGCGTTTAATAAACGCCGTAAATAAGTTTGCCTTTTGCCGCTAAAATTTACCGGGAAATTTTGGCGCCCTTTTTAACCAGCATTTATCATCTTTTACGGCGTTTGAAAAACGTCGTAAATAAGACTTTATACAGCGTTTAAAAAACGCCGTAAATAATATTATTTACGGCGTTTAATAAATGCCGTAAATAATACTATTCACGGCGTTTTTCAACCGCCGTAAAAAGTCTTATTTACTTATTATTCATGATGTTTTTTTAACGCCGTAAAAAAGAGTATTTACGGCGTTTTTTAAACGCCGTAAAAAGTATAATTTTTCAATCATTTAGAAAATCACCTTAAATAATTGTCATTTGGCGGTAAAAAAAAAAAAGAGAAATTGTCGCGATTTTTTTTAACGGCATTTATAAAACGCCTTAAATAATTGTTATTTTAACGGCATATTATTTACGGCATTTAATAAACGCCGTAAATACTTTATATTGCATTTATAAAAATCCATTAATGGTTGTCATTTTCCTGCAATGAAAAGTTGTTCACAACATTTATAAACCGCCATAAATAACATGTTTTTTACAATGTTTTTGAAATGCCGTGAATAACTCTTTAAATCTGTATTAAAAAGTGCTTATTTTCATGTCCTTATCTACTTATTCTATATTGTAATTAATAAAAGACTATAATTTATATAGTTAATATATCATAGTGAATATACTAAAGAAATTATCACATCTATAACCAAATTCATGAAAATATATCATGGAAGAATTAAACTATATATACAATACCTCTAGCTACCTACTACATTATCCAATCCAAAGCAAAATTCTAAAATATTCACACAAAAATATTCACCCTTTTTTAGTTGCACATACAGCCCAAGTTTGCTCTTTTGTCTTCTTTGCAAGGTCCTGGAGTTGACAAGGCAATTATAGGAAAGTCAATAATCTCATTTATGCATGTATTAATTGTAGAATAATGAAAACATAAATTGAAAAGATATGAAATGTAATAAGACCCTAAATTTATTACTATAACGAGAATGTTATCTGCTTTTGAAATAAATAAATAATAATAATAATAATAAAAGTAATTTAATGTTTGCTGTTTTGAATAAGTTTGAGATGACATGACAAATCATTTAAGATAACTATAATAAAAGTAATTTAATGTTTGCTTTTTGAGACGAAAATCCGGCAACATTTCGTCTGTTTTTGCAATATTTTCAAATTTTCACCTATTCAAAAAAGAGTTCATAACACTTCTATAATCACAATTATCTCAACCCCACAATCAAATGACGTCTCCCACGCCTCTCAATAGTACATCACAAATATTATAATTCATGAATTAGAAAGTAACCATAAGTTTGAGATGACATGACAAATCATTTAAGATAACCATAATTAAAGTAATTTAATGTTTGCTTTTTGAGACGAAAATCCGGCAGCATTTCGTTTGTTTTTGCAACATTTCCAAATTTTTACCTATCAAAAAAGAGTTCATAACACTTCCATAATCACAATTATCTCAACCCCACAATCAAATGACATCTCCCACGCCTCTCAATATTACAGCACAAACATTATAATTCATGAATAAGAAAGTAACCATAAGTTTGAGATGACATGAAAAATCATTTAAGATAACCATAATTAAAGTAATTTAATGTTTGTTTTTTGAGACGAAAATCCGGCAGCATTTCGTCTGTTTTTGCAACATTTCCAAATTTTTACCTATCAAAAAAAGAGTTCATAACACTTCTATAATCACAATTATCTCAACACCACACTCAAATGACGTCTCCCACGCCGCTCAATATTACATCACAAACATTATAATTCATGAATAAGAAAGTAACCATAAGTTTGAGATGACATGACAAATCATTAAAGATAACCATAATTAACGTAATTTAATGTTTACTTTTTGAGACGAAATCCGGCAGCATTTCGTTTGTTTTTGCAACATTTCCAAATTTTTACCTATCAAGAAAAGAGTTCATAACACTTCTATAATCACAATTATCTCAACACCACAATCAAATGACGTCTCCCACGCCTCTCAATATTACATCACAAACATTATAATTCATGAATAAGAAAGAGAAGACATGACAAACTATATAAAAACATACTGCATATCACTACTTTACGTTAGAATGCTATTTTATGTTGCCCAAATAATGAATCACAAGTGTAAAATGGTACGAAATAGTACTTTAAATTTTAACCCTTTACCTCCTCTCCATGTCAACCATCAATCCGAATGCAATCCATTGGCCAGGCAACTGTAGTTCCATAAGCTTCATCAAGGGTTAAAAACTCTCGTGTTGGACGAGGCAGGGCCACATCTTTGACTAGTATTTCATCCACCCAAACCCTATAGTAACCATAACCAAGTGGCACGTGCTGCACACTACTGGTAGGATCTGTAGATGAAATATGACCCCGTGCCACATCAATTTTGTCCCCAATCCAATTCATCAAAATGCATGGGGCATTCTCCAACGAACCACCACCAGGAATCTCTGTTCCTGCCTGTTGTGCCTAGCATTGGGAGCATGAGAGGAAAAAACGTTACATGATCTATGAGTAAAGCATATATATAAACAAATTTGATTTATACAAATTTACCTGCCCACTAAAGTTTGGATTAGGCATTGTACTACTTTGTTTCTGGCCGTGCAAAAGTATGGATATTGCATTATAAACAATTATGTTATAAATCACATGTTTTAATCTCACATTTTATATCTAAGTTGTCAGCTTACCAATTGTATGCCAGCTGTAGCCAGAGCTGCCTCCATCAGCCTTAACCTTTCAGCCAAATCACCCAACCCAGATACCTGTTGCTTCAGTTCCTGTATCTCATCTCTCATCACTTGATTGGTTCTGTTTGATTGGATTGTTGTGCGAAGCATAGATGGCGTAACCCCAAACCCCATCCCACGTACTCTTCCTGGGCGCTCACGACCAAATACGTGAGTTAGGGCATCATCGTCAATGCCGGTGGGGTTTTGGCCTGCAGGAGATTGTGAATATTGGTCCATTTGTTCCTGCACGTACCATTGTTAATATTTATATGACAATATCTATTTACATCATATGTAAAAGAGAAAATCACTTACAATATATTGGGCAACTTGGTCACTAACTGGTTTGTCTTTTGGAGCATATCCTTTTTTCCACACTAAAACTCGATCCACTAGTGGATCTTCAGGTGTACAATTCTGTTTCTACAATTAATGTATGGGACATTCCATATTGATTAGTAATTTGGGAGTTACACATTTAAAAAGTATTGTACATGTGCCAAGATTACAAAAAGAAATACTTATTACCAGTTCATGCTCCAAGCGAGCAAATCCTTTACGGGATGTGCGGTGTACTATTTTCTGATGCGACCGCACATCTTTCATTTTGTCACTTTTATCCTGTTCAAAAAGCAAAAATATGTTTACAAAAAAGAAATACAATCATAAAATTAAATTGCCCAAAAATTACATTTTTTTCTCTAAATACAAAAGTGACAAAAACCTTGAACAGTTTTGATTTTCGCTGCAGAACAAATTGCTTCCAGTGATCCAAGGAAACATAATTTGGCCTGATACTTTCTTCAGTCTGTCCTTTTTTGGGTTTTCTTAACGCACGAGTCAAATTGCATCTCTTGTCCCGCAAAGATTTACCCATTTTGGACATAGCATACTGGTACGCATCAACTTTCATTGTGTACCTTTGCTGCAATGTTCCATAAGCAAAACTTTTAGTTAGTTACATTTAAAACATAAATGTACACTGCTGCCTGAAACCAAGGATCTTTTGCTGCTGCCTACCCTCCACCCAAATTTGTTTTGTCTTTAATCACTGATATCACTAGGGTTCATGAACCTTTTTGGGTAGCCAAGACAAAGAAAATCATTAGGGGCTTTTCTTAATGGTATTAAGATGCTATGATTAACTGCAGTAGAACCAAAACAAGCATTGATGGAACATCGAGCTACACAATAAGAGGTAGCTCTCTCCTTTCCCTTAAACCTTTTTAACCCTTATGAAGGCGGGACTAGAACAGGGGGTCCCTGGTACAACCCTCAAGAGACATTACCAGCTAGGCTTGCTCTTTAAGGTTGTAACTTGTAACTCTAAACCTCTATCTCTTTACATATGTTAGTTTTACCTATGAACTTAATATTTGCATCTTACCTCATTAGTGCATAAATTATTTTTTCCCCTAACACAGAGCAATTAACAGCTCACTCAAGTTAGTGAGTTGCATGGTGCCTAGCTCCCTAAAGTACTATTGGACGTAATGCCTCAACAACATCTTTCACCAATGGTGTTGTTGAATGCCAAATTAGATTTGGCATATATGTGTCTTGACCTTTTTTGCATCATATAAAATTCAGTAAGAAAACACATACCACATGAAGTTATTATTTATGAAAAAATTGTGACATATTCTCTAATGATAACCATTGACCTTGTGGTCTGATGGTGCCTATGCTGCGCCCATTGGCGGAGGTTGCTAATCCCTTCCTGCAAGGCTATTTGACCCAAATATGTTGGTGATGTGCTTAGGCAGCATTGAGGTGGGTGGGTGCTACAGGCTAGGCTTGGGAGAGTGTTTCCAAGAGGAATAAAAAGAAAAGGAAAAAAAAAAAACTTACCCTAGTGGTGAGGGTGAAAGGGGGAAAGGGTTAGGATTAGGCTAGGTCAAGGGGTCGAATCCCCTCCAATGTAACCAAAAAAAGAAACGAAAAGAAAAAAAATAACTTACCCACCCCCACCAAAAAAAAAAAAATTTAAACAAAAAATTTTTTTTTTGGAAAAAAAAAAAAAAAAAAAAAAAAAATGGTAGAAGAAATAAGTATAAGATGTTTCATCCAAGTTTGTGTTAACTAAAATGATGAGCCTTAATGATTTCAAAATATTGTTTTGAGCTATGAAACATGGACCAAGAGCTCCAATGTAACCATAATTGATCATATGATTAAGCTATATGAAATGCTTGTGTTTTTTGGTTTTGTAAGAAACAAATGTGCATGTGATTTACTCTTAGGTCTTCTTGCTCACATATTTTTTTACTGGTTTTGACACAGGAAACAAACCTAGCATTCGTGTTGCTTGCCCAAAATGCAAACAACACTTCTGCCTTGATTGTGATATTTATATACATGAGAGCTTGCACAACTGCCTGGGTTGTGAGAGTTTCAGGCATTCCAAGTCAATCAGTGCTACCGAAGAGTAACAGATACTGTTCCTATACTTTTTTTCCCTAATTCATTTCCACCATCCAAAAAAAGTAGTTCCACATCATTGTTTCTGAGACAGTCACACAAGCTCTCAACATTCACAGAAGCTACTGGCACAACTATAATACATGTACAAGTTGTCGGTAACAACCCCATTTCAGCATACCAGTACGGGCGTACGACGCTGATCATAAATAACTTGAAGAGAATATAGTTGGATGCATGATGAATTTGTTTTATTACCATGACTGCTACATTTTAAGTAAAGTAAGTTGTTTCTTTCACCCTTATATTTTTAATTTTGGTTCAATTTTTTCAATTGAACCAAAAACACCAAAGCAGAAAACCTTGAATTTCATTATGTGACCATTGGACGTCTCAGTGGAAATTGAATGAGGGGGCCAGCTGTGTTTTAAATAAGATATGGTACTTCTACAGTGTGTTATGAATAGCATTTATGTCTCTTGCTAAAACTGTTCCAACTATGGATTTACAGCAGTATTTTATATTGGTTTCCTTCAATCAAAGCAAATTGTTGATGCTACTAAAGATTTATTTATTGATACCTATTCGGCTAAAAATCTCTCGCCACGTGTTATGCGTGTGTGCGGGCGTG
>JAESVK010000046.1:0-11052 GCA_017140935.1 Hamamelis virginiana | reverse complement strand
TAATCCTTCTCTTTGATAGCTAGTCCAACCAACTTTCCTATTTTTAAGCTAGCTGATAATCACAAATGAGATTATCTCCACGTGGCCTATTTTCATTTGCCGATACTTTTTAGCGTAAACACTTTGCCCCCCTTTTGAGTTTAAATCGAAATCAAAGAGATTTAAACCTCAAAATTTATCCAGACTTGGACAATCATGGCCTTACCCAATCTTATAGCCGCTAAGTGTCTAAAGATTCTTTTTTAAAATTTAAAAACTCCTTAATACTCAGCCAAAGACTCCATCTAATTTGGCCTTCATTTATTATCTTAATTAATTCCTTTCTAAAACGGCTTTATCTAAACAAAGGTTTAAATAAAACAAGTACCTGACCCACGAATCTTTCAGCCGTTTTATCAACCTTCACGTCCCATCCACAGCTTTATCATTATTAGCATTAAAACCCCAGACCTTTCGTGCTTCCCTAGACGTTCAGGCTATCACATCACCTGCTATTCTTGTTTGATGATCACACCAAAATCTTTATCTCTTGCCTCTGCGATTTGAAAGTTCAAACAACTCCCTTTTCTCCATTGACCTCCATCTTCTTGTTTCAAGATTTCTCTGGTAACAAGATCTTCCAACGAAAACCCCACTGTCACCACAGTTCCTTCGATTTCCTTCTTCACCTCAATATTTTCCATCGTCAATGGCGAAAAAGAAGCCTCTGGTTAGTGCCACTCCTACAGACCCCATTGCTGACGTGTTCCTCAAGCTTCCTCACTCTCAGAAGGTACTAAATGATAATCAAGTAGGTCTTATTTTTATCGAATGTTCTTCTATGCCTGATTCTATTCAATCCCACTTCCCTTTTTATTTTGATGAACTGCTGTTTGTGAATCGTGATGTCTTGAAATGGAACGAGTGGACAAAAGACAAAACCCCTAGAGCCTGGCCTAAACCAAAGGAAGAGTGGGTCCAATGGTTGGATAAACTCCAACCTCAATTTGGGAAATAATGGAAAAACCTAGGAATCTTTGACCACATTCAGTTATGTAGGCATGAATTCCCAAGGGACCCATGGCTTCTTTCTGCTAGTGCTTGTTTTTGGAGCTATTCCAATAATGTTTTTTCTTTTCCCTGTGGCCATATGTCTCCCACCATTATGGATGTTTGTGCTTTAACCGGACTGCCTGCGATTGGGGAAATCCCATCTGCGGCTTATGTCCCCAATCTTGGTCCTGATTTTTCTTTCAACTTCGCCCCTGCTACCGTAGCTTGGTCTCAATACATCGAATTAGAAAATCAATCCCCTCCCAACAAAGCTTCATTTCAAGAACACTGTGCTTTTTTTCTTCAATGGCTCTGTAGATTTGTTCTCTGTTGTCAATCTGGTCAAATGACCCAAGAATACCACAGAGTTGCCATGGCCTTGGCCGCAGGCCGGAAACTGGCCTTAGCCCCTTATGTTTTAGGCCACTTATACAGAGGCCTTTATGAAATGGTAACCAAATCTTTGGCACCTTCTGGTGGTCCCCATTGGCTTCTCCAATTGTGGTTTTATGAATACTTTCCTGAGCTGTTTCCCTCTCCTACCCATGGTAAAGACCTTCCATCCTATGGCCATAAGTGGATTGCTTACGTGCCTCCTGCTCGGTCTTTCTCTGAATACTTTGAGTTCTTTTGGGGTCTTACCCTCCAAAGGGATGATCAGCTTTTTTATCCTTTTGGCCCTCGTGAATTTGGGCCATCTTGGTTCTTGCAAAAACCACCTTTCTCTGACAAACACCTAATCAAACAAAATCAAATTTGGTGTTCGTACCTCTTGGTTCGTGACCTCCACTATGCTGGCTTCTTTGAGAAAAGAATGCCCAAGGTCAGGGTTGAAATCTATTGCCCAAATCTTGTGAGCCGTCAGCTTGGTTTCCATTTGAATCTCCCTGCCCCAGTTTGTTTTTTCTCTGAGAATTCTCTAGCCACTACTAGAGTCATCTTTTCCAATGAAGAATCTGTCAGATATATTTCTCTTATGCTTGAGAAAACCCTGAACAAGTTTGAAATGATTCCTCTGCCTGAAGGACCCTCTTCCTCACTAGAATTTAAAACCTGGTGGTCTTCAGCCTTCAAAAATAAGATTGGGTCTTTGTCATTATCGGCCGTATTTTCTGCTGTCTCACCTCCTTCTCCCATAATTCGTAAAAGAAAAGGCCGAAAGACAGAGAAACCTACTGCCCGGAGGAAATTAGACAGTAAGTTTGTTCCCAATTCATTTTCATGGCTATGTGTATTCTTTTATCACGGGTTATGACTCTTTGCAATTTGATGTTATAGGTGGCCTTGTTGATGTAAAGCCAGACATCTCTGAGCTTTCTTTTATGTTTAAATCAAGAACACTCCCACCTGCAACAGCACCAAAAGCAACGAGTATTTCAAAGAAGAAAATTCCCAGCAAACCAATTCACAGTCTGCGGAAACAAACTGAAGAAAACCCGTCTCCAACTTGTGGTCCTTTGGTCCCTACTCGACGATCCCAGCGTCTTGTTGGCAGTAGATCTACTACTCCTCGGCCTTCTGTTGGTACAATTGATCTCTCAGACACTTCCAGCAGTGGTGAAGGTGGTCCTTATTTTGAGCATAGTGAAAAAGAGGCCGAGAATTTCCCGGTCACTAAAAAGCTTCGGTCTAACTCCCCCATTAAATCTTCGTCCCAAACTCTCAGTGATCATTCAGAAACTCCAGTCTTTGAGCTTCGAGCATTGATTGAAGAAAACCCGCTCTTGTCTCTTTCCATTGAAGCAGAAATGGCTGATCCCAAGTCTCCCATCCCTGAAGACCTCGAGTCATGGTTTGATACCTTAGATGATCCCATTCCTAAGGCACGTGCTGTTCCTCCAAAACCCGACCTTCCTCCTGATGTTGACCCTGGTTTGCCGAAGGAAGAGATTGAAGAAAAGAAGGCTAGATTCTTAGAACTGCATAATACAAACCTTCCCGACCTTGATCCAGACATGGCCAATGAACTTGTTCAATGCTATAACTATCTACGCCGTGTTCCCGAGTATGAACCTTTTATGAACGAGATTTATCTTCGCATGTCTCGGGTTATGGATCTCGTGAAGGATTTCAGATTGAAGTTAGCTGATAGGAGGAAATGGGAGGGTCTTCTTGAGCAACGCCAACAAACCAAAACCTTTATTGAGGCGAACAAAGATGTCATGCTCAGCCTTCGTAATCAAAAGGTAGCGGCTCAAACAGAGATTAAGGATGTGGACACTGAAATTGCCAACCTCCAGAAACAAATTCAGGATCTTCAAACCCAAGTGGAGGCGAGAAGACAACTTCCGGATTCTCAGGTCATTGCCATGGAGGCTGCGGACAAACGGTTTAATGAACTGTGGGGCGAGGTTTCTTCTAAGCGGCGTGAATATAGTTCCACCAGCCTTGAAGCTCAGACTTAGGCTAAGAAATCTGAAGACCTAAAGCTTGCTGAATTTAAGCTCATGAAAGAATGGACCGATGCTCAGGGTTTCCCTTCACTGGAGACTTTCGATGCTTGCCTCTCGCTTGACCGTCAGGTTTGATTTTCATCTCCTTGAACATTACTCTTTTCTTGCTACTGTTTGGTGGTTGTTTTGGATATTTTCATGGTGAATGGGTTTTTATGGTTGACGAATGAATTTTGTTTGATGGTAGGATGTGAACAATTTTAAGTTTGGGTGTTTGTGTCTTGTTCTGGACACTTTGGTTGTGTTTTGGTTTGTTGAACATTTCGGAACTTTGGATGTTGTGGGAACGAATATTTTGGTGGATTGGATTTTTATGGAAATCGTCAAAGTAGGAAATTTTGAGGGTTTTTTGTAGCAATATAAAGATCTTGCTCTTTTCTTTCTTTGTATTTGAACTTGACGGTCCTGCAAAAATAAGTACAAATTAGTTGTTTTGGCCATCCCTTTGGATGGCCTCCCACATAGTGGGATAATATCTCTTTAGGATTTTGTCATTGATAGATTTAATTGTTTTTCCTGTGGCTAATTCCTTCAATCCCGGGATTACATCTAAAATCTCAAAGGGGCCTTCCCAATTTGGAGACCATTTTCCCAGTCTTGGGTCTTTGGTCCCAATTGGTAAAATGACCTTCCAAACAAAATCTCCAACCGCAAAGGCCTTGTATCTTACTCTTTTGTTATAGGCCTTTGCCATTTTTTTCTTTTGAACCTCAATGTCGTTTAAGGCCCTTAATCTTTCTTCAGATAAATTTTTCAGTTCTAACAACATGGCCTCATTATATTCGTGAGGTAGCAAATCGTTTTGTAAAGCCACTCTTAGAGATGGAATGGTGACCTCTAAAGGTAACACCGCATCATGTCCAAAGGTCAAGGCATAAGGAGTTGTTCCAATACTCTCCTTGAATGAAGTTCTGTAAGCCCATAAGACCTCGGATAACTGTAAATGCCAAGTCCTAGGTTTTTCAGTCAACATTTTGCTCAAAATGCTTTTCAAGGTTTTATTTACAGCCTCTACTTGGCCATTTGCTTGAGCGTAGTAAGGAGTGGAATTAGTAAGTTTAATCCCATATTCTCTTGCAAACGCCTTCACTTGATCCCCAACGAATGACTTGGCATTATTGGTGTTGATCGTTTCAGGTAGGCCGAACCTATGTACAATATGTTCTTTAATAAACCTAATTACGGCCTCTTGATCAACAACCTTCATAGGCTTCGCTTTCGTCCATTTAGTAAAATAGTCGATTGCTACTATAATAAACCTATGTGATCCCGAAGATGGTGGATAAACTTTCCCAATCACATCTATTGCCCAGCCTCTAAAAGGCCAAGGCTTTATAATATAATTCAAATCAGTGGCAGGTATATGCTGGATTTGGCCATGCTTTTGACAAGCTATACAGCCTTTAGCATAATTGATACAATCTTTTAAGACCGTGGGCCAATAATATCCATGTCTCCATAATAACCAACGCATTTTTATCCTGGCCTGATGTGCTCCACAAATTCCTTCGTGTACCTCGGCCATTACTAACATAGATTCTTGTTGGCTAATACATTTTAATAATAATCCATCATCAGTCTTTTTAAATAACTCCCCAGAGTACATCACAAATTGATTGGCCATATACCTAGTTTTCTTATCACATGGCCTATTAGGAGTTATCAAACGCTTTATAATTGGAAACCTCCAATCAGACTGAATTATATCATTACTAAGCACTTCCACCTCTGTGCCTCTTGTTTTAATTGAAGGTAAGGCCCTTTTCTCAACCATAATTGTTTTAGAAACCTCTCATTCTTCAATATTGAGACCTGAGGCAAGTTGAACTAAATCATTTGCCTCTCTATTCAATGATCTTGGATTATGAGTTAAAGTCACATCTTGAAAATTTCTCAATAATTGAATGGCTAGTGAATGGTATGGCAATAAATTCCAACTATGGCACTTATACGTGCCATTAATTTGGTTCAAAACTAATTGCGAATCTCCCATGATATCCACATATCTAGCCCCCATTTCTAACAATATCTCAAGGCCAATAATCAAGGCCTCATATTCTGCTTGATTATTACTACAGATGAAATCTAATTGAAAGGCAAACTCATATTTAACATTATTAGGGGCAGTAATCATAATACCAGCCCCTGCCTTTTCATCCGTGCGAGATCCGTCAAACTCGAGCTGCCATGGTACCACTTGAACCATTCCCAAATCTACCTGTACATCAACCTCAATAGGCATTGGGTGATCGGCCAAAAAATCTGCTAGAACTTGGCCTTTAACTGCCTTATGTGGTACATAACGGATGGCATAGCCAGACATGGCCAATGCCCATCTACCAACTCTACTCCTAGATATGGGTTGTGAGAGCATATATTTCACAATATCAGATTTAGAAATAACATTCACAACATTGTTCATAAAATAATGAGGCAATTTATCAACAGTATAAAACAAAGAATAACAAATTTTCTCAATTGAAGTATATCTTTGTTCAACATCAGTCAAAGTCTTACTGAGATAATACACGGCCTGCTCTTGGCCATGTTCATTAACTTGTGCTAACATAGACCCTAAAGATCTATCTGATGCAGAAATATAAAGTCTCAAATTCCTGCCTGGAACTGGCGGTATTAAGACTGGCGGTGTGGTAAGATATTCCTTTATTAAGTCAAAAGCCTTTTGATGCTCTGATTTCCATCTAAAATCTTCCAACGCCCGTAATCTGAGTAACGACGTAAAAATGGAGATTTTACCTGAAAGATTAGAGATAAATCTTCGTAAGAAGTTAATCTGCCCTAAAAGTCTTTGTAGCTCGGTCTTATTAGATGGAGGTCTAGCCTCTCGAATTGCCCGAGCTTTATTCTTATCTATTTCAATGCCTCTTTGGTGTACAAAAAAGCCCAGGAAATTCCTGGCCTTCACACCAAAGGCACATTTGGCAGGATTCATTTTTAATTTGTACTTCCGCATTCTTTCAAAAGCTTTTCTTAAATCCGCCAAATGATTTTCGACCTCTTTTGATTTGACAACAATATCATCAATGTAAACCTCTATTATTTTTCCAATCAAATCATGAAAAATCACGTTCATCGCCTGTTGATATGTTGCACCAGCATTTCGTAATCCAAAGGGCATCATTATCCAAGCAAACATACCAATCGCCCCCGGACACCTAAATGCGGTCTTATGAACATTATCCTCATTTATAAAGATCTGATTGTAACCCGAATGACCATCCATAAAAGAAAGTATTTTATGGTTAGCAACCCGGTCTACAAGCACATCTGCAACAGGCATGGGATATTCATCTTTAGGTGTTGCTAAGTTTAGATTTCTAAAGTCGACACAAACACGTAATTTACCGTTCTTTTTAAGCACAGGTACAATATTTGAAATCCATTCCACATAACTTATAGGTTTAATAAACCCGGCCTTCAGAAGCCTTTCGATCTCCTCCTTGATTTTGTCTGTCACCTCTTGAGTCATGCGCCTTAGAGGTTGTTTGTGTGGTTTGAATCCTGGCTTTGTTGGTAATCGGTGTTCCACAACTTTTCGGTCTAAGCCCGGCATCTCATGGTAGCTCCATGCTAAACAATCACGGTATTCTTTCAAAAGCAAGATCAACTCCTTCTTGAAATCTTCATTCAGCAAGTCACTGATGAATGTAGGTCGTTTATCTTCTTCATCACCCAGATTGACTTCTAGTAATGGATCTTGAACATCTGCTTTAAGGTCTTCCATATTTGCTGGTGCAGGCTGGAGGTCCTCAATACCATAACTATCATGATCCCTGACCTCCACGTCTTCTTCTAAAATATATTCAGCTTCGGCAACATGATAAAGTCCTTCAAATTTGGCGTGGTCAGTTAACTTCTGGGAAAGTTCCGCCATAATCTTCCCCATACTTCCTTCCTTGGAGAATTTATTCATTAAACTTCTTCCACGATGTAGGTTAACTCCGGCCTGGGAGGTAGAATATTACCAGGCCTGGAGATTTCTCGCATCACCTTCTCAATGGTTAGCTTGGAGAATGACTTGTTCACTGTAGTCAAACCCTTAGGCTTTCCATTTCTGTCACGGCCTACGAACTTGATAGGCCCAACCTCTTCCCCATACAAATGTGCTTCCACAGCATTTGAGCCTGCAACAAATGGCCTTTGGTCCGCCCAAATTACTTCTACTTTGTTACCATTCCACAAAATCATACATTTGTGAAGTGAAGAAGGAATGCACTAATTGGAGTGGATCCAATCGCGACCCAATAAAGCATTGTAGGAGGAGGATGTGTCAACTACAAAGAAAGCAGGCATACATTCCTTAGTACCTACCATCAAGGACACAGGGAGGACACCTTTGGTCTTTGTTACACCGCCTGAAAAATTGGCGACGGTCACGTCTGTTGGAATCAAGTCTTTTTCAGTTTTGCCAAGTTTTTTTAAAGTAGAACTTGGCAAAATATTTACTGCGGCTCCATTATCGATCAAAACCCTTGAGACTGGGTTCCCATCCGTATGTACATTAACATATAAAGGCCGAAGATGTTGGTTCATGGCCTCTGGAGGTTTCTCAAAAATTATATTTTCCACTTTCTCGATATCTCCGCTCTCCATCATTTTCTCTACTTCTTCAATCAAGCATGAAACCCCCTCGACTGACGTAGTCTCAACAGCGATCTCCTCTACTTCTTCTTTTGGTTTGGCTTGGAAAACAGCAGGTAATATAATGGTGACGTTACAATCCATTACAGGAGGTAATGAACCAAACTAGATACAGAAATTGTCCTCTAAGTCATCGAAACTGCAAATCTGATTTTGGTCTATCTGTTCGGCCTTGTCATCTTTCAAAACGATTTCTTGTGTTGAAATTGGTTCGTCATTGATTTCCTCATCATTATGCTGAAAGGCCGGGTATTCTGAGGTCTGAGATGTTGGGCGAGCCAACTGACCGCCAGCTTTTGCATCAGTACCTGTTTCACCTGCGCTATCTAAAACTGAGAATAAACCATGAATTTCTTCATTCTTACCACTTCTTTTAGTCATGACCCTCAACACTTGTCTTTTATCGCCAGTGATTGAGATTTTTAAAGCCTGGTCACCATTCCCGACGTTGGAACTCTGGGCCTTGTCAGAGGAGTGTCTCTCTTCAGCTCTCTGCCGTTGTAAACGCCTCTTCTGAATTCTAGTCAGCGGTGCTGGAAATTTTGGATGTTGAAGCCGAGTCCAAACCCCAGGTTTGGTTATTGGAGGCCTCACCATTCTCAGTCTTTGGAATTGAGCCACCTCTGGTGTTGACATAGGGGTATCTCGAAAAGAAGGCTTTGGTCTCCATTCCCATCTATTCCAAGGTTGGAAGTTAGGTCTGAACGTCGATGCGAACATTGGCTGGTGCATTGGCTGTCTCCCTAATGCCCTAGTTTATTGCCATGAAGGCCTGCCAAACTATGGGCAAGGGAACCTTTGAATTTGATGACTGCAATGATTACAAAAATTCTGAACCGGTTGAGTTCTGAAACCTCGAAAGTTTGGTTGGTCAAAGCGGTACATCGGTCGCTGTCCCACCCTAGGCCTCCGAATAAAAGGTCTAGCCTGTGTTTCTCCATTCTTAGGCTGTGATCCCAGAGATTTGAGATCAGTCGTAGCTACTACAATTTCTGCAACAGGAAAGGGATCAGTGTCGACCGCCATGGCCTCTTTTTCTTTTTCTGGGAATTTCAAAAGGCCGCGGTCTATACAACCCTGCAACACATGACGAAACACGACACAATCATTAGTACCATGTCGATTAGATGCATGCCATTTACAATAATCTTCTCCATCACGCGAAGATGGTTTATGGCCATCTAATATTCTTATGAATTTCACGGCCAGTAAGTGATCAAAGATCTCTGAGGCCTTTGTGATATCAAATGAAAACTTCTTGGCGGTATCCATCATATTTCTTCTTCTTGTTGGGTCAATCGGGACCTCAACATCTTTCCTGACCAAAGATTTACAAACAATAGGTCTATTACCGATTACATCAGCTAAATCAATCTCAACATTGGGATCTCGAAAATATGTCCCATAGGTGGATGATGACTTCTGTGTTTCTTCTTTTAACAGTCTTTCATATCGGGCTGCACGTGCCGATAGTTCAAACAAATCATCAAACTCCATACCTTCAAACTTTTTCCTTAACTCTAGGCCTAAACCGTTTTGAGCCAATTTCACAAACTCTGGCTCTGGTAAGAAAACAGTACACCTATTCCTAGCCTTCTTAAATCTGCTAATGTATTGCTCGGCTGGCTCGCTAGATAATTGTCTGAGTAACGAAAGGTCTGCCATTGTAACCTCGGGCTCCTGTCTATAGAATTGATTATGAAATTTTTCTTCCATCTGCCGCCAATTTAAAACTGAGTTAGGCGGCAGGCTAATGTACCATGTAAATGCAACTCCGGTCAAAGAATTGCCGAATAGCTTCAGTCTTAAATTCTCATTAACCGAGGCTTCACCACACTGAATAGTAAAACGGCCTATGTGTTCAACAGTAGATTGGCCGCCTTCTCCAGTAAATAAGGTAAAATCAGGCACTTTATAGCCCCTAGGAAACTCATTATTCCTATCAATCCATTCTGGGTAAGGTTTTCGATACAAAGGTCTAGTCAGTCGCCTATGTGTTGTCTGGCCTACACATTCCTAGACTAAAGCCATCAATTCATTCCGATCTGTCGGAATATAGCCGGGATTATCACCTGAAGGTCGGGCTCCAGTCTGTCGGTCTTGAGATAAGACCGGGGATATATATGTTTTACTTGACGGCCTCCCATTTTGCCCCCCGGGCATATGAGAATACCAGTCTTGAGAATTAGGTCTAAACCTATCATCATCTTCATATGGCAGGCCATGGACATTGGCTTGAGTAAAGCCAATCTTAGAGGCCTGCCCCCCGAGCGTCTGAGTACCCATTGGCTGTTTGCCAAGAGATTTGGCCATTGGGTCGGAACTAGAAGCTCCTAAAGTCATTTTCTGACCATTATCTCCATTCCTAAGTGGTGGGGGAACATACGGTCTTTCATCCTCAAGCACATTAATTGATTGACTAGTATGGCTCAAGTGTTTCAATCCATTCTTTTCACTATTGATATTCTGACCGGCGGATTCATTTTCCACGGTCTGGTCCTTATTCAGAGAAAAGTCTCTGGATTTCTCAGTTGGCTGGTTAGACTTTACTAAACCTGAAATTTCAAGACAAAGATTATGCTGTTGGTCTGACATCTTTTCTATTTTGTCGACCAAGGTCTCATGAAGAATAACTTGACGTCCTTCCATGTTGACCATGAGGTCTAGTACAGCTTGTACCAAGTAAGTTGGAATCTCTTGCATGACCTTCATCAGGTCTGCTAAAGTGACATCATCCCCTTGGGATCGCTCAGTGCGCGATTCCCGGTGTGGGTTGGATTAGCTTTTTTACTCATTGACCTAGTGACTCTCTGTGACATTCAACTATGGTCAGTCTATGGTCCCACCGGGCGTGCCAAAATGGTGTTCGGCTAAAAATCTCTCGCCACGTGTTATGCGTGTGTGC
>JAESVK010000040.1:0-11094 GCA_017140935.1 Hamamelis virginiana | reverse complement strand
AAATTGCAATTAAACTAAGTAGATAGAATGAACTAATTTAAGAGCAAGTAACAGCAAACTAAATTAATTAAATTAGAGACAAGCTAATTTAATTGAATTAAAAAGAGCTACTCTATGAAGAAGTGCAGTAAATTACCATAAAATAAAGGACTAATTACAGCTAATAAGAGTAAATAACAATTGCTGGAACTGAAATAATTAGAAGCTAAACTAGATAAAAGTAAACTAGCAGGTAGTTGATGACGTTGAGAGTGTGGTCTTTCTTCATTCCTTCTTCTCCTATTTATAGACAAATGTTGGAGCTGCTGGCCACGTTCAGGTACCTGCTTGCTGGACGAATATAGCTGTTGTGATCCCTTGAAATATGCTGCCACTTCCCTTAAAAATAGGAACTGTTGCTGACTTAGTCCAGTAATTGATTTGCTGATTTTTCCCTCTTGATCTCTTACTGGTCTGGTGCTGGTTTGATGCTCATTTGATGCTCAATTAATGCTGATTTTGGAATTTAGCCTCCCGTGCGTGTCCAAACTCTGCTGCTGGATTGGGTTTGTCAAATACTTGGTCTGATGGTAACCATCTTGCTGTTGGATCTTCATCAGGTTCTTATTTGGGCTGTTGGACTTCAATTCTCTTAATGGACTTTAATTTTTTGTGGCCCTTAAATAAGCCTACTTGAAATTTGTCCAGCCCATATATATATTTGGCCCAACATTTGCCCCCCCATTTTTGAATTTAAAAAACTAGATAATAAATTTTTAAATTTCAAAAATGTAGATAAGCCAAACCCCTTATCATCAGGTGATAAGCCCAAACACTTTCCTTAAATATACACCCTTTCCAAAAAACCACAAAGATCCAAACAACCCCTTTTTCTCTTTCCACCTTTTCATCTCCTCTTCTTCACATCCACCGAAACCCATTTTCTCCATTCTTGACCTTCAAAAAACCTTTATATTTCTTCACGATAACTCCATCTTTCCTCCTCTTCCCACTAATTTCATCAACAATTTCGCCTCTCATCAAGGAATCATGGTTAGAACGCGATTTACACCGTTGCGTTCTTCACCATCGGAAGCTCCTTCGTCACCCTCGACCATTCTTTCTTCTATTGAAGGTACATACAATGACAATGAAGTTTTTACACTTCCAAATTCAAATGATCTCACTCTTGGCCCCTCCTTTACACAACCCTTCAATGATACCGAGATTCGACAAGTTTTTCCCCGTTTTGGTAATGAAAATTTTCTTTTTGAATCACCAATTTCGTGGGAAGGTTGGTTTGAATCAAAATCGATCCGCACTTGGAACAAAGCTCCCCCTCAATGGGTTGAATGGGTTGAATGGGTTGATAGGGTTCGTTCTTGCCATCATGCACGTTGGGTTGAAACGGGAATCGCGGAATGCATAGAGCTCTCTCGGCATCCACTGCCCATGGACCGTTCAATGATTGCCGCGGCTTTATGTTTTTGGAGTCGATCCTCGAATGCCTTCTATTTTGGTTGTGGACCAATGGCTCCAACTATTTTTGATGTTACACACCTCACCGGTTTGTTCCCTCACGGTGAAGAGGTAAGTGCTTCCCTCCAACTTCTCCCAACTGATGTGAAGTTTAATGATTCAAATACTAGACTTTCTTTCGGTAAATTTATTCATGCCGAAAAGAAACGTAGTACTTTGGTTTCGGATCAAGAACATTGTGCATTTCTCCTTCAATTTCTAGATAGATTTCTCTTTTGTGTTTCTGCAAATAGTATGACCAAAGAGTTCAAAAATTTAGCCATTGCACTTGCATCAGGCCGAAAATTGGCCCTAGCTCTCTTTGTTCTCAGCCACTTGTATAGATCTCTTTTTGATGTTGTAGAAGCTGGCCTTACCCCATCTGGTGGCCCTCTATGGATCTTGCAATTTTGGCTTTTTGAATATTTCAAAGACTTTGGTCCCTCTCCAAATCCTGTACCTAAAATAGAACAAACTAGTTTCAGCCGTAGATGGATTTCGGCAGGAATTTCAGGCAAATCTTTTTCTGAATGCATGGCTTTCTTTTGTCAACTTGATTTTTCAAGGGATAATTCTCTCTTCTTTCCCTTTAATGACTCTTCTTTCTTCCCACTTTGGCTCCGACCGTATGGCCTTCTACTTCCCAGTAATAAGTCGGTTTTAACCAAACTTTGGGCAAGTTATTTGATCACTCGAGAGCTGCATTATGGTGGAGCAATTGAATCTGGAAATTTAAATCAAAAATGCAGCTCCGAACTATACTCACCTGCTCTTTTTGCCCGCCAATTTGGTTTTGTACAAAGTGTGCCCGTGCCTCCATATCTTTTTATTTTAACAAAGAATCCCATGATTAGAAACACCTTTTCAACCAAGAGAGATCTCATCTCAATCTCTAGTGTTCTCCCCACCAAAAGTCTCATGTTTTCCACTTCAAAGACCCCATGTACTCCAAACACCACAGAGGATTTCAAAGTTTGGTGGCAGGCTTTCTTTAGCACCATTCTTTCTGCAATTTCGGCCAAGACTCTCAAAGCTTTTGCTCCTGCAGAAAGCGTTGAAAAATATGGCACAGGTAATCTTTTTTGAAGTTTGATTTCTATTTACTTTGTACATACCTCTTTCTCTTATACCTCACTTTTATTTTCTTTTGTCTTTGTAGTTGTCTCAAAGAGCAAGTCTACCAAAGCAAAAAGAAAACTCATCGTGTCAGAAGGAGAAGAATCTGAAGAAGGTGAGCCAACTCGCACTCCCACTTTCCATCCCGAGTCTGCTCAAAGCCTTCAACATTCCTCTGCACGTGCTGATGATGAAACTGGCGATACGGGTGATTTTTACATCGCACCCATGCCACTTTCTTTTGTTGCTCCTGTTCACACGTCTCCATCCCCTGCTCAAGCAATTCTAGCCCCTGTTTTCATAGCACCAGCCCCAGTTTTTACAGCACCAGCCCCTGTTTTCACAGCACCAGCCCCTGTTCCAGTTGTTAAGACACCAGCTACTCCTGCTGCTAAAAAACAAAAGACTGCTGATTCCCCAACCACAAGTGCAATGTCAAACCCGGCGGCATACTTCGAAAGTCTGCGCCGTGTTCTTAGTCAACCTACTCCATCTCCTTCACTGCCTTCATTGTCAACTCCAGTAACTTCCTCTCAGGTTGAAGAAGCCAAGAAGATTTTGATCTCTTTGCTGAAATATCCTTTTAAGGAGATGAATCATTCGGGTCGGACAATGTCTCTGAAGGACTCAATTCATGTACTACTTTCTGCGGATGACATTCCTGTGGCTCTTAGAGGACACCTTCAGCAACTTCTCAATATTGATGCTTTGAACCGGGATTTTGAGATCGCTCAAAGAAAAATATCAGATGTCGATTCCTTTCTCAATGATTTTGCTGGAATGGTACTTACTATGAGGAATCACACCACCCGATTTGATTCTTTGGTTTCCTCCTCTGTCACTGTGCAAACTGACGTTGAAAAGCTGAATTCTGAGGTGGTTGAAATTGACCAATTGATTGCTGACCTTCAGTCCCGCAGAGAGAAAGTCGTTGATAAAATTGCTGACTTCGAGAAACAACTTGATAATATTGAGTCAGCGAAGGTAGAGCTAGCTGGGGAATCTGCACTTATGTTGGAAGTTTACCAAGCAACACTCCCAAGCGTGGAGGGGTGGCACCAGTCGAAATCTGCAGCTCTTACAAATATCACAGAGATTGAGCAACAATGGGCTAATATAGTGAAAGCCTTTCCTGGCTTTTGAGCTTTGTACTCAAACAATTGTCATCTTTTGCTACTTTTATTTAATTTGTCTAGAACATTATTTTGACTAATTCTAATGTTAATTCCTACTCCTATTCCTACTTTATTTTTCTACTACTATATTTGTGATTTATGCATTTCCCACATGGTAGAAAAATAACGCTTCAGGAATTGTCCATTAATGGCCCTTGGATGTTTTTGGCCATCTAAATTAGACAAAATATAAGCGCCTCCAGAATATACTTCCAAAATTTTAAATGGTCCCTCCCATATAGGGGACCATTTGCCAAACATAGGATCTTTAATCCCAATTGGCAAAACAGTTTTCCAAACCAAATCTCCCTCCTTGAATACTTTACCTTTTACCTTTTTGTTGTAGGCCCTTTCAACCTTAGCCTTTTGTATAGTTAAAGTATTCAATGCTCTCATCCTTCTCTCATCCATAGATTCCAATTCAATTAACATAGCTTCCGAGAATTCAGCCGGTGTTAATTTATTTTGGAATGCTACTCTCAATGACGGCACCGTTATTTCCAAAGGAAGCACGGCGTCGTGGCCAAAAGTAAGTGTATATGGACTAGTTCCTATACTTGTTTTGAAAGACGTCCTAATGGCCCATAAAGCTTCAGATAACAAAATGTGCCATATTCTGGGATTATCTTCAATCATTTTTTCCACCACACTTTTAATAACTTTATTTAATGCCTCAGCCTGCCCATTGGCTTGAGCATAGTACGGCGTGGAGTTCAATATTTTAATGCCATACTCCTTTGCAAATGATACAATTTTATCCCCTGTAAAGACAGTACCAGAATCGGCTGTGATAGATTCAGGCAACCCGAAACGGTGAACAATATTTTCTTTAATAAATTGGATCACATCGTCCTGATCAACCTTCTTCATTGGCTTCGCTTCCACCCATTTGGTAAAATAATCCGTAGCTACAATGATAAAACTCTGCATTTTAGACGATGGGGGATAAATTTTACCAATTAAATCCATGGCCCATCCGCGAAAAGGCCATGGTTTAATAATTGGTTGCATTTCCATTGCAGGCACTTTTTGCACGGGGCCATGTTTCTGACATGCGACACACCCTTTAGCATAATTTATGCAATCCGACATAATTGATGGCCAATAATGCCCGTATCTACGTATTAGCCATCTCATTTTAATGCCGGCTTGGTGAGCGCCACAAATGCCCTCATGCACTTCAGCCATAACCTTCATTGCCTCATTTTTATCTAAACATCTCAGTAATAAACCATCAACCGATTTTCGATACAACACATCCTCATAAATAATATAATTAATAGCCATGTGTTTCAATTTTTTATCGACTGTGCCATATGGATTCTTTAGGTATTGGATAATCGGCGTTCTCCAGTCATCATTAATTTCCACTTCTTGGTCACAAATTAATACATTATCTCTTTGGCGTACTGATGGCAGAAATTTCTTTTGTACTAAAATTGTTCGGTCCATCACATCCGTTGACAATCTTAACCCAGAAGCTAACTGTGCTAATTCGTTGGCTTCTTGGTTAAATTCTCTTGGGATATAATGAACCGATACATCAGAAAATTCTTCCATTAGTTGTGTTGCCAAAGCGAAATAAGGAGCTAACGTCCAGCTAGTGCATCTGTATTCTCCAGCCAACTGTTTAATTACTAGCTGGGAGTCACCGATTATCTCAACCATTTGAACTTTCATTTCTAATAGTAATTCCATTCCAACAATAACCGATTCATATTCGGCTTGATTGTTGGAACTTTCAAAATCTAATTGAAACGAAAATTCCAAATGATTTCCATTTGGCGCTATTAACACAATTCCAATCCCTGATTTTCTTTCATTTCTGGAGCCATCAAAAATCAATTTCCAAGGCTTAATGTTTACTAATCCGATTTCCGTCACATCCTCCATCAGACTTTCATCAAGACATGGATGATCGGCCAGAAAATCGGCTAACACTTGCCCTCTCACGGCCCTTTGAGGAATATATAAGAAACAAAATTCAGACAAAGTAAATATCCATTTTCCAATCTTTCCTCGAATTAAAGGCTGAGATAACATGTATTTAATTAAATCAGTACGAGAAATAACATAAACCACTGAACCTAGCAAGTACCACCTTAATCTAGTAGCAACGAAATACAAAATTAAACACAACTTCTCTATAGAAGTATATCTAATCTCTACAGCTGATAAAATCCTACTTAAGTAATACACAGATTGCTCTTTTTTCTGATCATTCTCTTGAGACAACAATGCTCCAATTGAATCCTCGGCGGCTGAGATATACAACCGTAGAGGCCTCCCTTTCACTGGTGCTATCAACACTGGTGGCTTTGTCAATAAGCTTTTCAGCTTATCGAAAGCCAATTGGTGTTCTTCTTTCCATGCAAACTGCTCCTGACCTTTCAATTTTAATAAAGGAGAGAAAACTTTTAATTTTCCAGCCGAATTTGAAATAAAACGGCGTAAGAAATTAATTTGGCCAATGAATCGTTGTAACTCTTTCTTATTGCTGGGAGGTTTTGCTCCTTGAATTGCTCTAATTTTATTTTTATCAACCTCAATTCCCCTTTTATGTACCAAAAATCCTAAGAAATTCCCAGCTGAAACTCCGAATGCACATTTAAGAGGATTCATTTTTAATTTGTGCTTTCTCATTCGCTCAAATGACATCCTAAGTTCTTCAACATGAGTCTCTTTCTTTTTAGATTTAACAACTATATCGTCAATATAAATTTCCATGAATTTGCCGATCATATCATCAAAAATTTTATTCATGGTTGACTGATAAGTTGCCCCGGCATTTCGTAGTCCAAATGGCATTACTACCCAAGCAAATATTCCTAAAGCACCTGGACAGCGAAATGCCGTCTTTGGCACATCCTCTTCAGCAATATAGATTTGATTATACCCCGAATGACCGTCCATGAATGAGAGTATTTCATTGTTAGATGAACCATCTACCAATAAATCTGCTATTGGCATTGGATACTCGTCTTTCGGGGTAGCCAAATTTAAATTTCGAAAATCGATACAAACTCGAAGTTTTCCATTCTTTTTTAAGACAGGGACTACATTGGATAACCATTCCGTGTACTTTATTGGACGAATAAAACCAGCCTCCAGTAGTCGATCAATCTCCTCTTTGATTTTTAGAATCACTTCGTTGGACATCCTCCTTGGGGGCTGTTTGTACGGCCTAAATCCTTCTCTGATTGGCAGCTTGTGTTCCACGAGGCTCCGATCAAGTCCTGGCATATCTTGATAGCTCCATGCAAAACAATCGGAATATTCCTGCAAAATAGTAATAATGTCAGCTTTTAGATTTTCATCCAATGCCTGACTAATAAAAGTCGGCTTTGGATTTTCAGGAGTCCCGAGATTTACTTCTTGCAGCAAATCCTGAACTTCAGCCTGCACATCTTCTAATTTCTCAGGAGCACACTTCAAATTTTCCATGGTAATCCCTTCAGCTGTTACTTCTTCTCCTTCCCAAACAAATTCTGATTCATTCAAAGTAATTTTTTCTTCAGCATACTTTCGGATCTTCTCTAAAATAGTCCGAACTGCTGAATCATTCTCACTTTCCAAAGATGTACTATCCATTAATAACTATCATTGAAAAAGCAAGAGATGTTCGGCCTCTCTGGAATTAAATCCATAGTCCGGATATCTTGAGAACAAATTTTTCTAGGTGGAAGCCCAATTGCTGCTGTGATTCCAGTAGGTTTCCCACATTTATCAAAACCAGTGAACTTGACTGTACCTACACCCTCATTGTAAAGACAAGCATCAATTGCATTGGACCCTACTACAAAGGGTTTCCTGTCAGCTGTCACCACCTCAATTTTGTCTTCATGCCATAGAACCAAAAATTGATGTAACGATGAAGGGATGCACATACTCGAGTGAATCCAGTCACGACCCAGCAGCGCATTGTAACTTGACGTTGAATCAATTACAAAAAATGCTGCGGTCATTTTCTTTGAACCCACAATTAGTTCCAATGGGACCACTCCCCTAGTTGCAGTCACGCCACCAGAGAAATTAGTCACAGTCACCTCTGTTGGCACTAAATCGGATTCATCTTTTCCAACCTTCTTCATCATCGCCATTGGCAACACATTCACGGCGGCCCCGTTATCCACCAAAATCCTGCTAATAGGGCATCCGTTTAAATAAGCTTAAATGTACAAAGGTTTGAGGTGTTGAGCCATCCTTTGAGTTGGTTTTTCAAAGGTGGCTCTCTCACCATCAGTACTCAGAACAGGGGCACAGGCCTCTGTTTGTTCAACTAAAGCCTCCTCCATATGACTTTCACCATGTTGAGATTCAATTAATTGGCTCTCTTCTTTTGCCTGAAAAATCAACGGCAAGACAAATGCCACGTTACAAGACATTGTCTTTGGAATAGTGCCGAATTGAATATCAAACTCTTCCAGGTCATCACGGTCTTTTTCAGAACAAGAACCCTCGCCTTCCTCTGCATCAAGGCTTCTTTGTAATTCCCCCAATATATTTTCTACCTGTTGGGTGCCAAGAGCTCCTTCTTCAACCTGGATTTCCATGTCTTTCTCAATTTTACTTAGAATCTCGGCTACAGGAGCTATTTCGGTCGTGATTTTTGCTTCTGCCACGGCCGAAACGACTGCTGACTTTTTCTTTTGCAACAACTTTCTCCGCTGTAGTCGTCTTTTCTGGGTTTTGGTCAATTTTCGTGGGAATTTTGGATGTTCAACCCTCACCCATCGTCTGTGCTCAACTCGAGGAGGACGCACCATCCTTGGCCTATTTACCCAAGGCGGTAAAAGGACCACAGGTTGGCGCACTGGAGGCCTAACACCCTGATTTTCCATCCTTGGAATATTGTACTGAATCGGTGTTGGCATTCTCCACTGGCTTTGTACCCCTGGAAAATTCATTCTCGGCTTCCATTCAAATCTAGGTCGATGCACTTCTGTTTCACACCTTTGACAAAGTGTTTGTGAATGATTCCTTGGTCTGAATGGAAAATTAACCCGTCCATTATTCTGAAAGAACCTTCCTCCCCCATTATTATAACCATTCATCTGGTTGTTGCTACGCATTGACCCTCTTTGGTTGAATGGTGACATGGGTGTGAGCATTCGGCGAAAATCAACTGACGCTACGCCGAGCCCAAAAGTCGGTGGGAAAGTTTCCACCTCCACTTCCATCTGTTGCTTCTCTTTGTCAGGGAATTTTAACAACCCCTTATCGATATGATCCTGTATCACATTCCGAAAAACAATACAATCGTTAGTATTATGTCTTTTCGAATTATGCCACTTACAGTACTCTATCTTTTTCAATTCTTCAGGCCGTGGGATTTTATGTCCATCAGATAATTTGATTACTTTAGCATTCAAAAGATGGTCAAAAATCTCACCTGCCTTAGATATATCAAAAGAGTACTGTTTAGATGTCTCATACACATTTTTCCCAGAAGATTGAACAATTGAGACATCTTTATCCTTTTTAAATAAGGCCTGGCATACAATGGGTTTTTTAGTAATGATTTCAGCCATAGCAATATCGTAATTTGGATCATGATAGTAGGTACCCAAAGATGAACTTTTCATTTGGGATTCCTCCTTCAACAACCATTCATATCTAGCTACTCTAGCTGACAACTCATATAAATCCTCAAATTCCATTCCATCGAACTTTTTGCGTAGCTCAATATTTAACCCATTTTGTGCCAATTTAACAAATTCTTTTTCAGGCAAATAAACCATACATTTACTTCTAGCAATTTTGAAACGAGATAAATATTTTTCAGCCAACTCTCCAGGTAATTGTCTATATCTAGACAAGTCAGCCATAGTAACCTCATGCTCATTTCTAAAAAACTGAGTATGGAATTTTTCTTCCATATCTCGCCAAGTACAAACAGAATTGGACGGCAAGTTAATATACCAAGTAAACGCGTGCCCTGTCAAAGAACTTGCAAATAACCTTAATTTGTAAAAATCATTAACAGAAAACTCTCCACATTGCATGGTAAACCTTCCGATGTGCTCGACCGTAGATTGATTCCCATCACCAGAGAACAAAGAAAATTCAGGAATTTTAAAACCTCGTGGGAATTCATAATTACGGTCTATCCACTCCGGATAAGGTTTCCTATATGTAGGTCTATTCATTCTCCTTGTTGGGTTTTGTCCAACCACCTCTTGAATCATATTAAAAACGTCATTGCGGTCTAACACTAGTGGTTGGCCTAAAGCACCTTGATATCTATTATGTGCAATGTTCTCACCTATTTGAGGCATAGGAGGTTGCCCCCCGAGCCTTAATGGCGGGACCATTGACACTTGATCTAGATAATGATTTGCCGGCCCTATTACAGGCGGCATGTTATGATAATTAAGTGCATTTGTCTGACCTCCAAATATTTCGAAGGGTTGTTGCCCCCCGAGTGTGTCATCAAACGCATTTCTGCCGCCTTGCCTATTAAACGTTGGGTCCGGCCTTGGTTGCCCAATGCTGTTCCTAAACTGTTGTGTAGGCAACGCGGCTGAAATGACTGGAGGTCTACTCTCAACCAAAGTAGTAGGTGGTGGGCAACGAAGAGGCGTTGACGTCCTAGGGCGCTCAGCGCTTCCCGAGGACTATCCCACCATTTCGGCCATAGGAAAATCTGACTTTCCACCTACACTCTCCTGAGAACGTTCTTGACTGAACAATCCCTTCTCCATGCTTCGGCTCATGTCAAAGATGGTCTTATTGACTGTTTCGAATGCACTTGAGAATTCTTGGTTTAGTAGTTGTAAATTACTTGACAATTTCTCACTATTCAACTGAACATTACTTGACAATCTTGCAAAATTTTCCGACATATTGTTTGACATTTCCGAAAAACTTGCTGACAATTTTGCATCACTTTCCTGCAAATTTTTTGTCATTCTTTCAAGACGTTCTCTCAGGCCCTCCATATGATCATTATTGCGTTGGACTATTTCCTGAAAAATACCAACAGAAGATGGAGGCAATGTTGGCAACGGCAGGGAAATTTCCTCATGTCGAACACCTTCATGAAGCGGAACTTCCCCATGCGGGGCATCCCCAACAGGAAGCTGCTCGTGTTCGGAACGCCTTCCGTTTGCTTATTCTTACTTCGAGTCAACATTGTAAATAAAAGTAAACAAAGTCCCACCGGGCGTGCCAAATATGTTTGCACAAAAATTGGCCTTTGGTGTACGCGGGCGTGCCAGAACTAGGATAGTTCAGAATCAAGCCAATCCTTTCGACCACGGGCGCCGATTGATCAGAAGAAAGCCAAGAAATCAATCAATATTGA
>JAESVK010000017.1:0-15429 GCA_017140935.1 Hamamelis virginiana | reverse complement strand
TAATAACAACCTACTAATTGGTTTTAGGGCACACTTCTAACAGCTTAGTCACTAAAATCTGCGGAAGCCCAAATCTCGCAATAATCTCTCTGATAAATAATGATACAGCCTCTGAAGTAGTTTTCCGCAATGGAATGGCCTCTACCCATTGCTTAAATATTCTGTAGCAACCAGTATCCATACGTGATTTTTGCTGGAGGGTGGATTAATTTTCCCAATCAAACCTAGTCCTCAATGTTGGAAAAGCCAATAAGCCCTTATAGGACATAGCATATGAATTAGCTGCTGCTGAATGTTGGCATGAATCTGGCATAAGTGGTATCTTCTTACAAATTTTGTACAATAATTGACCATAGATGGCTAATAGTACCCTCGTTTGGCTATTTTAGCATATAGACGGAAAGCTCTTGCATGCTCCCTGCAAACCCCAGAATGTATATTTTACATTAAAAACTGGGCTTTAGAAGTAGATACGCAACATAGATACATGCCTTCGTAGCTGCTTGTATAGAGGAAGCCATACAAGTAGATATATCGAACACTTTGTTGTTTAATGCTTTTTGCAGAAATTTTGTCTTGCTATAGAATGCCTTTTTCCAGAAAATTAATAATAGGCTGATACCATTCCTCTGTGGATAATGTTGGAATATCATTTCGCACTTCATGGACTTCCTTAACATCGCATATATCAAGAGAAGATAACTCCACATGAAATTGCCTCCTAATCACTGCAGTCTGAGCTTGCAATTGATAATCATCCATTTGGATCTTGGAGGCAATGGTGGTTAAAGAATCCGCATGATTGTTTTTGGAGCAACTGATGTTGGAGATATGCCCTAAAATCAATCTTAAAGGGCATATCAATTTCATATTATATTAATTGGAAGGTATAATTTGTCTTATATATTTAAATATATGTATGATAAGGTCCATGAATAAATGATAAGAGAAATATATATCTCAAGTTGTTGAGATATGGAGACTTATATTTCTCATACACATTTATTCTAAAGAAGTTCCTACTCATAGGCTTATAAAGTAGACATTTATAAACCATTAAGAGTAGCACAAATTTAAACTAGCTCCAGTGGGAGGATAGGTAGTCTTTCCTATTTGTGTAGTGACACTATAGTTAATCTGTGGGTGCATATTAGAGAATATGTACACTGAACATGATCTACAAAAATATTCTTATAGAGTTTAAGTCAAAAGAATATTATTAATGTTACATCCATCGAATGGTAATCCTTAGACCTGAGACACCAGAGTTATCTTGTGCATAGGTTATTACAGTTTGATAGTGTTTCGTACATCTTTAACCATCAGGATATAATCGGTACTCATTGGCTCTAATAAGTTATGCATGAAGATAGATGAATGTGCAATAAGGAATCACCACTCTCACTTTGATAAGAGAGAATGCCAGGGTTTATTCACAAAGATAATTCTTAGTTTAAATCTCTGGCCAGAGTGATAGGTGAACTATGAAAGAGTTTCATCGGGTTCATCTTATTGAGATTATATTTTGTGAGACATATAACAAGTTGTTAAGATAGGGGTTTGACTTATAACCATACCTAATTATCTGAACAGTGACATTAGGAGATGAAGGATTAAGTAACATGAAGGGTTCATTTAGTTCTACTATTCACCCACACCTAGGGTACGTCATGATATGTTGCTAGATGTCACTCATGACTAGTGAAGGCCTAATTATAAGTGTTATCATTGAAGGCAAAATTGGAATTATTCCAATTGAACCATAAATAAAAAGTTTATATTTTAGAGAACAGGAGATGTTCCTGTCCACTACTAGGTTGGAGTGAACCCAAAGGGTCACACACAAAAAGGACACAAGAGAGCTATTTAATTTATGAGAGGGGTAAGTTTCTAATTTATATAACTTATGTGGTCCCTTTAATTAATTGTTAATTAGGGAGGACCAAGTTGCAAATTAGAAATCCTAGTATTTGCCTATAAATACATAGGGATGAGTGCTTGCTAGCACTAAGTCCACTCAAACTCTAAATAGAAGAGAGCCATCACACTCCCACCTATGTGGCTGTGACCAAGGAGTGTTCCCACACCCTTGGCCATGATTTCTCTCTCCCTCTCTATCTTGCTTTGTTCAAAGCTTAATCAAGTGCAAGAAAGTTAAGGAGTCTTGTGTTTGTGTGAATACCTTGGAGGCTTCATACACTTTGAAGCTTGGATTCGATTCGAGGTTTCATCAAAGCCAAATCAAGTAAGTTTATTTAAATTGTTTAAATTGTGTTCTTGGTTTATATTCATGATTCAATGCTTGTGTTCGTTCCTTGTTATGATTGTGATGATGGATTCAATACTTTATAAAATTTTTATTTTATGTCTTCCGCTGCGAATCCTATTTCGTTAAATCCTTTCAGCAGACATGGTGTAATTCAACCTCTTGAAAACGATTTAAAAGGATATTGGCTTTTGTGAAATATGGTATCAAATGAGTTTCCCGAACTTGAAAATCCCCATTAAGTTGAGAAATAACAAGCATAGAGTCCCCAAATACTTGCAACTTGGTTATGCCTACCGACTGAGCCAAAAATAATCCCAAAATTAGAGCTTCATATTCCGCGACATTATTGGTAGTTACAAATGTTGTCTTGAAAGCAAAAATGATTGTTTGTCCATTCGGATTTCTGAAAACTAACCAAATTCCTCCATCAGTTATTGTCTCATCCATCTATTTGTAAGACTTTCATGCAAGAGTGGCATCAAAATGAAGAACCCATGAAGATTCCATAGCAATAAAAACATGTGCATCTTTTAGCTCATCATAAATCAAGTAATCATCAGAACAAGGATTTTCCGCTAAAAGGTCTTCAATTGCCTGCCCCTTGATGGCTTTTTGATTTTTACATTTTAAATCAAACTTGGTTAATTTCAAACTCCATTTAGCCAACTTTCCTGAGAGAACTGGTTGTTGTAGTAAGTATTTCACAGGGTCCGCTTTAGTGATCACATAAGTGGTTTGACCCAAAAGATAGTTTTGCAACTTGTTAGTAGCAAAGACCAGTGTTAAGCACAATTTCTCAATGCAAGAATATCTAAGTTCCACAGTATGATAAACTTTACTCAGATAGTCAACAAGATGTTCTTTCCCCATTTCATCTAGTTGAGCCAACAAAGCACCCATTGCCTCTGGAGTTGCGGACAAGTACATAATCAAATGCCTTTCAGCGACTAGTGCTCTTAAAATCTGCGGTTTCAGTAACTCTGCCTTCAAAGTTTCAAAAGCCATCTAGCAATATGTATCCCATACAAAATTAATATCTTTATGCAATAATTTGTTCATAGGAGCAACCTTTTTAGCAAGATTTAGAATAAATCTCCTAATATAAGAGACTTTTCCTAGAAAATTTTTCAACTGTTTAATTGATTTTGGTGGTTGTATCTCTTAACTTGCTTTGAGTTTCCCCGGAACAACTTCAATGCCTTGATGGCGTACAACAAAACCCAAAAATTTCCTTGACTTCACTCCAAATGCACATTTTAATGGGTTTATCTTGACTGAATATTGTTTACATTTGAGAAAAACTTTTTCTAATACTGCCAAATGATTTTCTTCTGCTCTAAAGCGTACCACTAAATCATCCACATAAAATTCCACCTCCCACCTTTGAATGCATGAAGTCTTGGAAAATAAAAGCCATACCTTGATGATATGTTGCACCCGCATTTCGCAATCCAAAAGGCATGACAGTATAACAAAAGACTCCTATGGGTGTTATTGAAAGGATTTGACGAAATAGGACTCGCAGCAGAAGACGAATAATAATTTTTTTTTTTTATAAAACTTGAATCCATCATCAAAACCAATCCAAGAAACAAGCACAAGCATAGGATCATGAATATAAACCAAGAACATATATTTTAAAAAATAAATAAACTTACTTGATTGCCTTTAGCGAAACTTCGAACTTGAATCAAGCTTCAAAGCATATGATGCCTCCAAGGTATCCACACGAACACAAAACTCCTTAAGCTTCTTGCGAATGAGCAACACTTAATCAAAACAAGCTTGAGAGGGAGAGATGAGAATTCGGCCCTAGGGTATGGGAGCCTCTAGGCCACGACCACCAAGGAGTGAATGAATGTTCTCTCTTCTATTTAAGGGTTAAGTGGACTTAGTGCTGGCATGCACTCATCCCTATGTATTTATAGGCAAATACAAGAGTTTCTAAATTGCAACTAAAGCCCTCTTTAATTAACAATTAATAAAGAGACCCTATTAGTTACTATTTTAGAAACTTACCACTCTCTTAACTTAAAGAACTCACTTATGTCCTTATTGTGTGTGACCCTTTGGGTTCACCCCAACCTAGTAGTGGACAGGGACATCTCAGTGTCTCCTAAAATTAGAAACTTTCTATTTATGGTTCAATTGGAACAATTCCAATTATGCCCTCAATGATAACACTTTATCATTAGGCATTCACTAGTCATGAGTGACATCTAGTAACATATCATAACGTACCCTAGGTATGGGTGAATGGTAGAACTAAATGAACCCTTCATATTACTTAATCCTTTATCCCCTAATGTCACTGTTAAGATAATCAGGTATGGTTATAAGTTAAACCCTATCTTAACAACTTGATATAGGTTACACAAAATATAATATCAATAAGATAAACCCGATAAAACACTTTCACAGTTCACCTATCACTCTGGCCAGATATTCAAACTAAGAATTATCTTTGTGAACAAACCCTGACATTCTCTCTCATCAAAGTGAGAGTAATGATTCCTTCTTGCGTACTCATTTACCTTCATACATAACCCATTAGAGCCAATGAGTACTGATTACATCCTCATGACTAAAAATATACGAGATACTATCAAACTCTAATAACTTATGCACAAGATAAGTATGGTGCCTCAAGTCCAAGGATTACCATATGGACATAACATAAGAATATTCCTTTGACTTAAACTACATAAAAATATTCTTAAGATCATGTTCAGTGTACATATTCTCTAATATGCACCCACAGATTAACTATAGTGTCACTACACAAATATGAAAGACTACTTATCCTCCCATTGGAGTTAGTTTAAATCTGTGCTACTCTTAATGGTTTATAACGTCCACTTTAATAAACCTATCAGTAGGAACTTCTTTAGAATAAATGTGTGTAAGAAATATAAGTCTTCATATCTCAACAACTTCAGATATATATTTCTCTTATCATTTATTCATGGACCTTATCATATATATATTTAAATATACAAGACAAGTTATACCTTTTAATAAATATAATATGAAATTGATATGCCATTTAGGATTGGTTTTAGGGCATATCTCCAACAGTTATAAAGCTGGTTTTGGCTACATTCTCTTGGGCCATTTTAATCTGATTATATCCACTATATCCATCCATGAAACTGAAAGTATGATAATGAGAAGTATCATCAATCATTATTTCCATGTTTGGCAAGGGAAAGTCATCTTTAGGACATGCTTTGTTTAGATCTCAGAAATCTACACAAATCCACAATTGCCCATTCTTTTTAACTACTGGCACAATATTAGCTAACCAATCTGGGTATTGTTCTTCTCTAACAAATTTCGCATCAATTAACTTTTTAACTTCAACCATAATCTTCTTTTCTATCTCAGGTTTGAATTTCTGCATGGCTTATTTCATAGGCTTGATATGCGGAAATGTATGCAACTTGTGTACGGCAATTTCCTCCGGTAAACCGGGCATTTCTTCATAACTCAATGCAAAAACATCAACTTTGTATTTTTTTTTTTTAACAAATCAATCAATTTTAATTTTTCTTTAGATGGCATTTTTTTTTTGCAACAAACGTTTTCTTAATATTATGCTCAGTTCTAAGGTTAATTTCCTCTAATTCTTTACAGATGGCTGGAATTCCTTCCTCAAAATACTCAGGAGCAGGAATCACACCTTCTCCTTCCGCAACATCCATTATTTCAATTGAAAATATATTGGCTAATTCAGGTAATGTACAGTTCAAATAATCCATATTCCTGTGAAAAATAACAAAACACCAAATATTCCGGGTTTGTTCAAGTGCAAAATGTCACTTTTGGAAAGAAAATGAGTTTTAAGCAGTTTTAACAATATGTAGTCACAACATATAATCTCAATCCATTTAATCATACAATTGTCAAGTAATAATCCACAAATAAAAGACATAAATGTTCAAATAAGCATTGCTTCGCAAAGGGAGACTCAAATAAACACTGCTCCACAAAGGAGACTCATTATTTCAGATAATCAATGCTCTGCAATGGAGACTTAAATAAGCAATGCTCCATAAAGGAGACTCAAATTATTTCAAAGAATTAATGCTCCACAAGGGAGACTCAAATAAGAAATGCTCCGTAAAGGAGACTCAAATATGTGAGGCAAGCAATGCTCCGCAAAAAAGGGACTAAAAAATTGCAATGCTTTGCAAAGAGAGACTAAAAAATGTAATACTCCGTAAAGGGGGAGACTCAAAAGTTTTTCAAATAGGCAATGCTCCGAAAAGGAGACACAAATAATCAATGCTCCATAAAGGAGACTCAAATAAGCAATGCTCCGTAAAAGAGACTCAAATTATTTTTAAATAAGTAATCAGAAATAGTAAAATTATAAATAAAGCAATTAAACTGTAAAAGAAAATATGAAGAAACCACATTATATATAGCAAAACAGTAATTGTCATTATTTAAGGAAAATTTTAAAAATACAACCTTATAATAAATGAAAAAGTAGTAGGGCGAAAACAAATTGTTTCAGTTCATTTGTTATTAAAACATTCTAGGCCTTAACAACTTTTATGGGACTTCTAGTATTGTGGTTGATTGTTCATTTGAGATGCGGTAAAGGTCAGTGTTGAAGATGTAATTAGTTGCCTCCTTTTCTGAATTGATATTTGATAAGGAACATGCAGTAATCCCACCTTCATGCATTTTGGTTGTTGATGAAGAAGGTTCATAAGAAGCAAATGCCAGGGGTTGTTTTCCAGAAGAAGTGTCATCAATAAAAAATGAAGCCTGCGCAAAATGAGATTCCCATTGCTGGAAGGGATCTCTTATCATGATTAAGTGATATTGGCGGTTGTGCTTCCAAAACTTGATGCACTGATGAAATGAGGAAGGTTCCGCAAATCTCCTTGAAAGACTAACTCACTTTCTCTTTCTAGAATCTGACAAAATTCAGAAAATTCTCTCGAAGAAATAAAAATTCAGTCATTATTACATGTACATTCACTCTATTTATAGAGTGAAATTCCCTAACATAATTTCACTTAGAGTTATCAGCTTTGTTACAATGCGTGTCAATATGACACGTGGCAATTAATCAGAACATATAATTACAACAATACCAATAATCACAACTCTCGTGGAGCCGTAGTCCATCATTTATCCGCAATCTGCAATTCCTGCTTGGTCATCATTTCACTGTATGCATTTCACTGAGTTACTATGTTTAAGTCGCTGTGTCCATTCCGTTGCATTTGCTTTTCTGACACCATTTCGCAGTATCTTGCTACATTAAGGGTATTATTCTGCAATATTTTATAATTGCATTAATTCTAATGGTCGGAGACATGTAAAATCTCAATCCATTTAATTTACTATATAACACAACCTCAATACTCCCAGATTCTCAACTAAATTGGAAGAAAAGAATGAATTTATAGGCCCACAAAAAACCTAGACACGTCACAAAAAAAAATCCCCAAAATAGCCCAACCAGATCTGGAATTTTCCCAAAAATTCGATCTTGGATCGATCCATAAAAGTGTTGGATTGATCTAGATGATTTCCAGCTTCTGGATGTGTGAATTAAATAGAATTTAAATCGATCCAAAAGCAAATATCTTTCTGTCTTTAAATATGAAATTAATTTAAATCGATTCATATAATTAATGGATCGATCAAAAAGGTTACAGAAGCATAAACAACTAATTTTACTCAAATTAGATCGATCAAAGATTCTTTGGATCGATCCAATAAGAAGAAAAATTAAATGGTTACGAATTAATAACATTTTGATCAAAACAGTTTTTGAACTAAAATCACAATCTTGATGACAAGTTTGTTTGAATAACACTTGACAAAAATATTTTATGAACCTATAAACATTTCAAGAAGACTTCTAACCACCTAGGATAATATTTTAAGGTCTCTAAGTCATATTACCTTTCCTATAAGTGGTAAGAGCTCAAAGATATCTTCATGACGAGCAACCAACGACTTCTTGAGGTACAAAGTACATGTTGTCCCAAGTAATATAACTCTAGAGGGCGGTGAATAGGGTTTTGGAAAAATTTGAGCAAATATTACAAAATAAAATTTAGATCCAATTAATTTTACAAATACATAAGTAAATAAAACTTAATTAGAAGAGAGTAGAGTAAAGAGATATCAAACACATTATTTTAACATGGTTCGGTCTCCGTTTACGTCCACGCCTTAAGAACTCTGCATGAGGATTCAATCCACTATCACAATGATACTTTTTCCGGTGGAGAAACCTTTACAAAGACAAGAGCTAGTAGCTCTCCTTCACAAGCTTGAATTTGCTCACAAACTCCAAACTTCAACAAGGGTCAAACACCACCTTTAGCTCACAAGAAATAAATGATTTGGAGTATGTTACAATAAATGCTTTAAGAAGCTGATTCACACAAGTACAAGCTCAAACTAATAGCTTTTCAAGATATTGACAAAGATGGCTCAAGAATTTGTCACAAAGAAGCTTGAATAATGAATGCCCAAATGAATGCTCTTAACTTTTATGGATTTATTGTCATAAATGAGAGCAAAAGGTGTATATATAATACATTTGATCTCAAATGACCGTTGTAAGACTTACAAGTCAGATAGGGGAGGAGGGGAGCAGATGGGAGCATTAAATGCTCAATATTCTATTTATAGAATTAATCGTTTTGAGTTGCAGAAGGGGTAGCCGACTAGTTAACAAAAGTAGTCGACTAATTTAGCAAGATTCAAAGTGAACGAAGTTCCCGGGCACGATTAGTCAACTAGTTGATAAGAGTTAGTCGACTAGTTTAACAAGAAGTGTTACATAGCAATTTACGGACTATATTAGTCGACTATATTCAAAGTGTTGGTCAACTAGTTTTTGTGCCTCACAAAACATGCCTACTGCATTTTCGATTAGTCGACTAGTTTAAGAGTTAGTCAACTAGTTTTATGATTCTCAAAACATGCTTACTGTATCCATAATTAGTCGACTAGTTCTATTGGGTTAGTCGATTAGTTTTGTCTGAAAGCCAATTTTTTAAGAAACCTAAAACTAAATCAACTTCCAACAATTAGACTAGTTAACTTAAGGTTCAAAAACTATTTTTGACAATGTTCAAACACTTTACAACTATTCTATGTGATATATGCCAATGCATTATGAATGAAAAAGTTTGTTTTGAGCCATGCAAGGTTAAACAATTGAGATACCTTACATTTAATTCCTAATACATTAGAGACAAAAGATTGACTTCAATTTGATCCTCATAATGTCTTTGTATGAGCATATTGATTGTTCCACAATCAAGCTTCGTTTTACAGCATTCGAGGCTGACATTGAGAGTTTTTACACAGTAAGTACTTTGATTTGGTTGGTTTTTAATCTTATATATGTTTTTTATCCCTTGTAGGTTATTTTTCACCGAATCACCAAGTTTAGCAACCATTAAGAGAGCATTTGAATGGTGTGGAGCGAAGGAAGCATACTAGGATGATCACCGAGCAATAAAAGCTACAAATTGAGCAGAAAGTGCATAATTTCCTCAAGCCTATCGATAGGGTACAAGGCCTATCGATAGAGATCTCCTCAGATATGAAGAACTGCAGAAAATTGGAAGCTGCATATAGTGCCTATCGATAGGGCACTAGGCCTATCGTAGGGCTCTAGGCCTATCGATAGGGAAGGCCTGAGATAGTTTCCTAAAGTAACTTGAACTCTATTTTAGCAACTTTTGAAAGAGGAAATCGGCAGAACTCGGTAAGGGAAGCTTAGCACACTATTTAAGGACATTAAGAAGATTGAATCAGGGTCCCGAAGAATCACAGACTGTGACCTAGCCTCCATTGACAATTTCTCTCTTCTTCAATGATTCGACGAGGATTATTGGCTGCACATGGAAGGAATGAGGACCTCCAGTGATTCAGCCCCGATCATGAGCAACTAGATTCCTTTCATTGGGTGTAGATGAAGCTTGGTTAGTGGTTTTACCATGTATTGATTATAGGTTAGGGTTTTGTAATCGTTTATGACAATTGTACAACTCTGAGAGATTGTCTTCTCGAGCAATCCGGTTTATTAATGTTATATCTTTCAAATAGAATGTTTTCTGTGATTCAATCATATTAGTTGTGCAATAGTATCGACTGAATATGTTTAGATTCATCTAGTCCGTTCATACCTTATTTAGATAATCTGTGCATGCTCTGCTTGACAGATTATGCCTCGTTCGGATGAATCAATCTAAGTGAATCTATGCATAACATTCTTGATGGTTTATTCTTGTAGAGTAGATCATCACCATTCATAAACTATTGCGAAGCCTTAACTATGATTGCATGTATCGTAATATCTTAACTAAAGTGGATTCGAAACCCAAGGTTCTTTTTATTTGATTTAATCAACAACTTTATTCTCTTAGTCACTACAAACAACCAAATCTTCAACTTAAAAGAATTGTTTGGTAACTAAAATCGGATTCATAATAACTTATCGTAACTTAGCCATTAGTCCCTGTGTTCGACACCCGTGCACTGATTACTTTTCTAACGAATTGAGGTTTAAAGCACGAGTACTTTATAAATTTAAATATTGATTGCGAACAAGGAAATAACCTCCCTCGTTTGGACCGATCAAATTTTGGCGCCGTTGCCGGGGACTATTGCACGGTTATAGAATTTATGATGAATCTTGTTTCAGTTGTAGTTTAGGATTTTATTTTCCTGTTTCTACTTATCTTCCCTTTTTCTCGGTTAAGGTTGTTGACTTACAGGTTCGCTGAGGATTTTGCGCGCTAAGGCCAAAGGCCAAATTGCTAAAAAAAATATAAATTTTTGCCCAGGTGCCAAAGTTTTGGATAGCACCGCGTAAAGATTAGCGATCGGGACTAAGGGGAGTATCTTCTCATCTCAGTTTTACTTTCATATTATATTGCATTCACTCACTGCATTCCATTCATCTTGGAGGTTATTTGCATGCACGGTAGAAGGTCTGTGTCCTGTGACCTACAACCGCTTGACCTAGAGCTAGAAAGTACCTTACGGTCTCTTCGAGCTAGTCGACCCGATCTAGGGTCAGAGTTTGATAATCCAATGGAAAACTAAGGTCAAGACCCACCTCGACCTGTTGTAGTTCCACAGCAAGTCCAGCCAGCACCTAGGATGCTTAGAGATCACTTTATGCCTGGTGCATTCACTCCACCTTCCTGCATTCAAATTCCTAATATCGAAAACGTCCAGTATGAGATTCGACATGCCACACTTCAGATGTTACCGACCTTCTATGGGTTGGATAGGGAGAATCCATACGATGATTTTACTGAGTTTTTAGGGATCTGTTCCACCATTAGAATTCAGGGCCTCACTGCTGATGCCATCAAACTCCTTTTGTTCTCGTATTTTCTGCGAGATAAAGCCAAGACCTGGATTAACACCCTTAGGACCACAGAGCCTATCACCACTTGGTCTGACCTTCAGAGATTATTTCTGGCTAGGTTCTACTCTATTGGTCGTACCACTCAAATGAGGTATGCTATTACCCATTTCGTTTAGAGAGAGGGCGAGTCGTTTCATGAGTCATGGGAGAAAATGAAGGAACTCCTTTGATTGTGTCCCCATCATGGTATTCCTGATTGGCAAGTTGTCCAGTCGTTCTTCCAGGGTTTATGTGCTAAGGATAAAAGTCTAGTGAATTCTGCGAGTGGAGGTGCGATTTTGAGGAAGAGTGCTGAGGAGGCATGGGATTTATTTGAAATTCTCAGTGAGGATTCTGTCATTATGGCCTCGATGAATCAAATAATAGAGGTTCATCTTTGACCTCTAATTCTAGGAATGGTGTGTATGAGGTAGAGAGTACCACAGTGATAAACCAACAAGTGGCGACATTGTCTGTGAAAATGGATCAGCTGCTTGCTGCTCAAGGTCAACCACCTAGGATTCTTCCTTCATCAGTGACTCCAGTGAGTGCGGTGTGTGATATCTATACAGATGTTAGTCATGACACTCTGTCATGTCCTATGGCTCCCCAATATCCCGAGTTTGTCCAGGAACAAGTCAATGCAGCTCAAGGGTTCTCTAACCCAAGGAGTGACCCTTATTCGAATACCTACAATCCGGGATGGAAGAGTCACCCTAACTTACGGTGGTCTCAACCTTCCCAAGGGACAGAAAACCAGTTCCAAGGGTTGAGTCACTCTTATCAGCAAGCCCCTAGGTCTAACTTCCAAGGGAGTAATCCTAATACTGTACCGCCTTATAGACCACCTCATCTTCAGTCTCAATCCCAAATCCAAAATGTCAACCAATCTCACCCACCTCAAAGCCAAAAAAGAATAGTGCTTTCGAAGAACAAGTCCTTAAAGCTCTGAAAAATATAGAAGCTAATAGCCAACTCTTGAGCACTCATTCACAAGCCATTGCTAAATTAGAGACCCAAGTGGGGCAAATCGCTGTCACTCTGAGCCGTCTAGAGGAGGGAAGACTTCCGAGTCAACCCATCAATAACCCCAAAGGCGTGCATTTGGCCGAGAGTTCGTCTTCACAGGACTCTCACTATCATGAGGAGGTAAAAGCTGTCACCACTTTGCAGAGTGGTAAAGTTGTTGATAACAGGGTTGGGGAGAAAGTGAATGGGGATGAGAGTGCATCTAGAGTTCCTAAAGCTGGGGAAGTGAGTGAGAAGAAAAATAGTGAGAATGAGAAAGGGAAGAGTGTAATGGGTGCGCCTAAGAGGGATAACTTTCCCTCCAATTCTGATAAACCAGTGGCATCTTATGTGCCAAAGGCTCCGTTTCCATCGGCGTTGGTTGCACCAATGAAAGGGAAAAAGAAGGGCGCGTCTTTGAGTGAGATGTTAGAGGTGTTTAAGCAAGTTCACATTAACCTGCCACTCTTAGATGCCATTAAGCAGATTCCCTCATACGCTAAATTCTTGAAGGACCTATGTACTCAGCAGCGCAAAGAGCGCGTGCATTTTGCCAAATCAGCGGTCCTTTCGGATGTGGCTAGTGTCGTGGTTCAGTACCACATCCCCGTAAAACGTAAAGATCCGGGTACTCCTACCATTCCATGCTTCTTAGGAAGTCATTATGTAGACCAGGCCTTGATCGATTATGGGACAAGTGTGAATATCCTTCCATACTCTGTGTATGAGAAAATGGAGCTCGGTGAGCTCAAGCCTACACCCACTGTCTTACAGTTTGCCGATAGGTCCACCAAGGTTCCTAGAGGTATTTTACAGGATGTCTTAGTTAAAATCGAGTCGTTCATTTTTCAGGCCGATTTTATTATTTGAGTTGAAGCCTTTACCGGCTAATCTTAAGTATATGTTTTTAGGTGCCAATGACTCTCTTCCGGTTATCATTGCTTCTGATTTGAGTATAGAGCAGGAGTGTAAGCTCATGAAAGTTCTGGATGAGCATAAGCAAGCCATAGGGTGGTCGGTTGCCGATCTTAAGGGTATAGATCCGTCTATTTGCATGCACCGATTCCATCTTGAGGAATGAGCTATGCCTTTACGGGAAATGCAGTGAAAGCTCAATCCCAACATGAAGGAAGTGATTATAAAGGAGGTCGTGAAGTTGTTGGATGTGGATATCATCTACCCCATCTTTGATAGTGCTTGGGTAGCTCCTACCCAAGTTGTGCCTAAAAAGTCCGGTCTTACCGTAGTTGCTAATGATGAGGGTATTCTAGTCCCTACTTGAGCTACCACTGGGTGGCGAGTATGCATCGATTATAGGAAGCTTAATGCTAGGACTAGGAAGGATCACTTTCTACTTCCTTTCATTAACCAAATTCTAGAGAAACCTGCGAGGCAGAGCTTTTATTGTTTTTTAGATGGTTATTCTAGATATAACCAAATTGCGGTGTACCCCGAGGACCAAGAAAATACCACCTTTACTTGCCTTTTTGGCACTTTTGCCTATAGCCGCATGTCATTCGGCCTATGCAATGCTCCTAACACATTCCAAAGATGCATGACGGCCATTTTCTCTGACATGATTGGAGATTTTCTAGAGGTTTTTATGGATGATTTTTCGGTTTTTGGTTCGTCTTTCGATTCTCGCCTCTCTAATCTCTCTAAAGTCTTAAAGCGTTGTTGTGAAACCAATTTGGTCCTGAGTTGGGAAAAGAGCCATTTTATGGTTCGTGAGGGTATTGTCTTAGGACACGTAGTTTCTAGTCGTGGTATTGAGGTCGATTGTGCGAAAGTCGATTTAATTGCTAAGTTGCCACCTCCTACCGCCATCAAGCAGATTAGGTCATTCCTTGGACATGCCGGTTTTTACCGGCAATTTATCAAAGACTTCAGTAAAATCTCTAGACCCTTATGCAATCTTCTTGCCAAGGATGTTCCCTTTGTCTTTGATGAGGCTTGTCTGAAAGCCTTTACCACATTGCGCTCTCTCTTGAGCACTGCTCCTATTATGCAGCCCCCGAATTGGTCCTATCCATTCGAGATTATGTGCGATGCGTCTGACTATGCTATAGGGGTTGTTTTGGGTCAAAGGATAGACAAATTTCCTCGAGTTATCTATTATGCTAGTAAAACTCTTGATGATGCTCAAATGAACTACACCACCACTGAAAAAAAAAGTTACTAGCTGTTGTCTATGCCTTAGATAAATTTCGTTCTTCTCTGGTAGGGTCCAAAGTCATAGTTTTCTCTGACCATACCGCTTTGCGGTACCTTCTGTCCAAAAAAGAGACCAAGCCTAGGTTGATTAGATGGATTCTTCTCTTGCAAGAGTTCGATTTTGAGATTCAGGATAAGAAAGGGTCGGAGAATGTGGTAGCTGACCACCTGTCTAGCATTTTAGCGGACAAGGATAGTGAAGCCCTTCCGATTCGGGATTCCTTTCCTGACGAGCAGTTATTCGCAGTTTCTCAGGTACCTTTGCATTGGTTTGTTCACATTGTTAATTATCTAGCTACAGGGCTTATACCTTCTACTTAGGCCAAACAGGATAGGGATCGATTCTTTTTGCAGATTAGAAATTATTTCTGGGAAGATCCTATTTGTTTAGGCACTGTGCGGACTAAGTGATCCGTCGATGCATCCCTGAGAGTGAGGTGCCAGATATCTTGAAGTTCTGCCACACTCTGGCTTGTGGTGGATGAAAGAAAACACCATGGGAACGCAGCGGAAAGTAAAACAAAAATTT